>UZAN01041630.1:2944-15870 GCA_900618425.1 Echinostoma caproni
TTGTTGACACTTTTGAACTGCCGCGTCTGTTGAGCTTCAAGCGCTGACCCACGATTGTGACTGAACAATACTTTCGGCTCCTCACGTACGGCCGCACGTACATCCTGATATTGTTCACAGACTACCTTTGCGGTTTGCATGTACAGTTTGGAATCAACAATAACTGCTGCTGTAGCTCAGAACAGTTAATTCCAGCAATAAGTCTATCACGGCGCTGAGTTTGAAGCTGATCTTTGAAATTACAGCGTGCAGCCTGAGTCTGCAACTGAAGAATGAAGTCTGGGACAGACTGATTAGGATCACGAGCAAGGCAATGAAATTTCGCCCGCTCAGCTGCTTCGAAGTTGATTGGCTGGAAATGCTTTAGTAACAGATCCTTGAGTTCTTCATAATTCAGTTGTATTGGTGACTCTGGGAATGCCAAATTTTTAATTAGCCACAAGCTTCCTTCCCAACAGCTGAGAGAAAATGTGCTGTCTTCTTCTCGGCTTAAAGACTTTTGCGGGTGAGACACCAAATCTCAAAACTCTACAAATAATCTTCTACATAACGTGAATTCGAATGAATATCGAGAATTTCCAAGTTGCAGGTGTCCATAATGAGATAAAAACCGGCAGAGACGCCAAATGTGGTATTCTGTACTTGGTATCAGGAATTGAACCGCAATAATCAGCGCAATTAAGCTCCAACCGAACTAATACGCAGTATGAAATAGAACTCCAGAATATTCGGAGTCAGTTTTTTGTATTACGCGCCGAAATTGTACAAAGCAATCGATCATGTAATGAAACAAGAATGTTCGGTTTATACGCAATCACCACACAGTCGCATAATTGGTGCATTCTATGTGGGTTTTTCGATGTATTTTGCTAGAAGGGGCTCTACAGATTGGGTGTCTTCGCGAACGACATGTAACATCCTATTCATAAGACTTGAACATCTGTTGTGGTTAGCACTCAAACTAGTAATTCGTATTAGTATCGGAATTCGCGCAGTAATAGTCCAACCCAGAAGTGGAACTCGGAATGAAATCAGAATACAGAATTCAGAAACGGAATCGAACTGCACTAAGCGGAAAGTCGGAATGTACAAGGATATCGTGTTCAATAAAACAAAGGAGCTCATAGTTTATGGGCAATCAACACAGCATCCATCGTTTGACTGTATCTAGTATATTTCCGTTTTATAAATTCTTTATTTCATCATCGTTGTTCACGGCCTTAAACGCAAATAGCAGTCTAATTGTGGAGAAAGATGAAGGGACGGGGGAGTAAAAATGGCACCGTTGCAATGAGCAACGTAGATGTTACCTACGAAAATATGGCACCCGAAGCGATATTGTCTCGAGCGATTTCTCTATCTATCTTGAACATATGTTCAAGATATCTTCAAAGGAACAAGACGACAGCCCCAGAATACTTTCTGTATTTAATTATAAAAATGACCTGAACAAGGCCCCACCATCAAACTTTCATTTACAATGATTGATCCAACGTAGCAGAATAAGCGAAAGTAAGAATAGGTTTTCATATAGGCGATGTTTGATTGAAACTCGTGGAGATAAACCCAGAATGCGAATCACGCATTGTCGTACTTTACGCTCGGAAATAAGCTGTATGTAAGCTGATACGTCAGTAAATGTAGGAGATGCCAAAAATACCTAACGACCGCAATCACAGCGACGATAGACAGATCTAGGGATTTACCAAGCTTCGCAACACAGGAGATTTTTACGCGCATTACTCAATCCAGTCCTCCAGCTTTCTTACCCACGCAGGTATTCAGTATATATTGTTCAATCGTTCCTTGGTGAACACCAACGTCATAAAAAACCCCATTGAAAGATAGTTTTGGTGTTACAAACAATATCAGCTAAAGACAGAAGAGTTTTATTCCTTTCGAAGAAAACTTGTCTTGTCCACTAGGGTGGAAAGCACTCACTTTTCAATCTGTTGTTTGACTGGTATTGGTCAACTAAGGCTTTGCATCCCAACATTTGGCACAGTTTTAGCATTATGTATCCCCATTTTCCAGCGAAATTTAATTGGGAGAAGAAAATTAGAATTTAAGCGGGGGTAAAAAATGGTTACTTATAGAAGCACGCACATGCTTTACAATTTATATTAATGTTAATTTAGATTGCTCAATTACCCTATGATTTTATGAATAAAAAGTTATAGAACAATGTGGATCAATGGTTAGTACCCTTGAATTTGGAATAGCAGTCAAAAAGCGATAGGCGTTGGTGAGAGTTTTACCTATCTGATCAGCTTCTACGGCATTTACAGTCAAATTAAGGTAGCAAGATGGGCGATAGGTACGAATTGGGCCCAATAACACAACGTATGGTATGTATGTGTGTCTGTATGTGCGGCTGCTTGCATGAACTCAAAATCTGATTGGCCGAATCCGTTTTACCACACCCAAAATATGGCGAAACGATTGCACTTCGTTTTGTTTTCGCAAAAAAATGGAGAAAATAAGTCCGTCTGCTTAGCTTTGGTCACGACGAGGTCCCTGGTTTGTTAGTAAATTTAGCATCTGCGGGAACTTGAGAGACCTACTCTCAAGTGGCCCAAAAGTGTATACCAAAGACTTCGATTAATTGCCCTCGGTATTTATGGGATGTAGATAGAATAATTCCCGACAAAGGGTGAAGTTTTCATCCTTTGCCCTGTTAATCAAAAAGGTATCATGAATGGAATGATAAAAAACGATGGTAATGAAAACTTATTAATTTACTAGTAACCAGTCCAAAATATTAGAGTTTATGAATGAGATAACACAAAAGTACACAAATTTCTAGCTTTTTAATTATGGCCTTTAAGTTCCGAGAATTTGTTCAAATGTAATGCGAAAAGTTTCGCATTCCATGAATTTCGTGGCAATTTTCATCCAGGTTGTAATAAAGGTATTGTTTCGATCCGCTAAGTGAACAATGTCAAACCATTTAATCAGTATCACTTCCGAGATTAAGTCATACTAACATTCCTTCACCGCCAAGCATCATATAAAATCTATACCATACACCGTTACATCTAATCAAACCAGACATTTGCAGTTACGACTAAACCCGCATCAGCGGGCAATCGTTCAAAACCAAAAAGGTGGAAAACCCATGCTATCTTTGGGTGGATCGTTTGAGTCCGCATGCGCAACAGAACACCTCGGGAACCGCGGACTAGAAAAACTTAAAGTACACACATTCGGTGGTTTCCTGTACTGATTGATCAGATTCATTTCGCTTGTCATTTTCTTTTCTGATAAATTTATTCCCGAATGGGAAACGTTGACTCCAATCTAAAAAAAAATTATTTTAATATCATGTTGCAGTTTATTTTTCCTGATCAGCTTTTGGTGTTGCTAAAGTTCTGAAAATAATAACCACGACTGATAAATCTGAGTGATTTTTCTCACCAGGGAATTTCAGTGGGTATCGAGTATCAGTTCACAAGCAATATAATTTTCTGTCGGTTTCACGTGGCATGGTGTGTATGGCCACCAGGATCAAGCGGTAACCTGATTTGCCTTACTTTACTTCCAAGCGAAAACTGAGCAAGGCTACCTATCAAACTTTGGTCGACAAACAGGCGCTTTGAGCGTTCATTATTTCATCACATTTGCTTCCTTGAAAGATGAATGAATATAGTAGAAAATATGTTCCGTTCAGACTTAATGGGTTAGTTTATGTTGCAGTTAACGTTTTTCACATAACATTTTTGCATAATTCAAGTAGTTTATTTACGAAGATGAAATCCTAGGCGTTGTCACTCCATATTGTATGTATGGTCTACGGAGCTGATCTGTAGGCAGAAAAATGTACAGAACTGTCACAAATATAATCCTTTTTGTCTGGCAGAGAAAAACATCTTCCATTTTAATTGCTCCTGGAGAACTTATTGTGTTAATACCGTTGCGGTCAAATAATCCGTGCTCTACAGAGGAATGGTTTATAGGAATGGATTTCAAAAGGATCGGGAAAAGTGGAAGCTTTGGTAGAACGAAGTGCAAGCCGATAACGTGCGGATGGAAAAAAATTGAAACATTTATTGCTCGAGATAAACTTGAAGAAAGAGCACACCAAAACAAGGTTGCACGATTTATGCCAAGATTGATTTCACTGCATGTCAACTGCTACAGTACGACAGAAAACAACAGTTCATATCATTAAACAGTACATCGGGTTACACACGATTACAACAGGGCTGAATCATCACACTTTTACCACTGCTGTGGCCGTGCAGTGTGACTGAAAGTTCAGTTGTATGCACGCAGACCAGGTTTCCGTTTTCCAATTGCAATCGACTCCGCAAACCTAAGCAGCCGGGGGTTGATGTTAGCATAAATGTGGTCTTAAATCCCGAACAGAACGGTAGATATGTAATATTGGTGAGCTCTAATAAGAGCGAAGCCAGGATCTAGTGCTTGCGAGTGTATGGTTGAATCGATGAACTGAGGATTGTCGTGAAGGCGAAGTCCGAAGGATAGTCAGTTCAAATCAATAAATATCAATTATCCCACACCACTACTCCTAAGTAACTGTGAGTTAAATACAAATGATCTTAAATCGGTGTTTCAGGCCCGGAACATGACTCGTTATCAACAGATATCGAACGATAGATGACGCAGTCTATTTGTGTTCAGTGTCCCTGGATAAGGGTGGTGTAATCTTATTGAGTGTGTCAGTGGTGGGTGATGCGTACGTGTGGATTTGAGGGGTAAAATTAGAGAGTGACCTTTGATCATGTGATTCGGTCAATAGGCCTCAAACCCAACATGGGATGTGCTCCAGGATCCGTGTATGCAACTACCTATCTGTTCAACAAATCTAAGATGTTCCGCATCTACATATAAACTGGTAAATGACGTGTGATTTAGCGGACAGTTGCAAGGGTTGCTTTGTCGTTGAATTGGGGGATGCGAGTGGTTTTGTACAGGACGATCGAGTTGGCAGCATTATAAATGCGTTTTACCACATACGTCAATCGGTCTGAGAAAATGAGTCTGATATCGTCGTCTCTGACGTAGTTTTCCGCCGTATGATACCAGCCGAGATACAGCAGAATCTGCCTTGGCATTAGTCGTGCAACCTAGTTTTCTTATGCTCTCACTAAAATACAATATTGCAAAAACTGAAAATAATAATAATACACATGAACGAGTTGAGAAATATGGACATCCTGTCTGGTCAATCCGAGAGTTCCAGTACCACTGTTATTAACTCAGTTTCGTGCATACTGAAAAATACCGGTACATCAGACAATAGTGAAAACCGAATTAAATTAACTTAACCGAATTTACAATCCTTAAATCCATTCAAATGAGCTAGTAAATGGTTGTGGTTGTCATGACAAAGGCCCTCGTTGAGATATCTCATTTTCATTTGCCTAACAAGTAATGGTCGGGTCTTCGGCTTATTGAATTACACAGAATCATGCAGAATTGAAGCAGCACTAATTACCGATGCACTGCAGTTGTTTGGCAATTTGTAAAACCGATCTGCGGAGAACTGGGTTGCACTTCACCCTTGAAAGTGTTATCGCCAAATCAGGCATGAAGTTATTGCGTTATTGACCTTTCCAAAAGTGTTTGGTTTCGGCGTTAAATCTGTTGAAGGCTTTTGACTCAAACTTTATATAGACATGCACAGTGAGCCTACAAACGGCTACATTTACTTCCTTTTTCATCGGAGGCCTGCGAACACAGCGTCTCAATTTATGCCCCCAGTTCACTCCAAAATTCGCCCTTTACAATTGAATCGAAAGAAGCCAAAGGATAAGGTTTTAGAGTTTGAAAAACTCATGCGAATACAATCCTGTAAAACCATGTTATATATGTTATATATATTCCCAAGTGGCTGTTTGTCGTAATTGACTTCAACTGAATAATGGCGTTAGGCCATTACTACTCTACCGTTTACCTGTGCACTGAATGCTACTATCCGCTGCTGTCGATCTTCCATTTATCTTTCCTGCGCAACCTATCACATTTGTGCCTAATAATTTTTATGTACCAAATTCTGGTCGCTCTATCCCTAAACTGCCTCGTGAGACAAGCAAAAGGACCATTTATCGTCAGTTTCAGGCTTATTGAGCGACTAAGTGTTCTGAGCTGCAACCTGAGGTTCCAATACATGAAACAGTCGAAGAATATCGACAATCCGATAATTAGTAAGAATATTATTGCATAATTACTGTCGCATTTAGGTCCACACATTACGTTGCAACTGATTTATGACAATTTTTATGACTTTATTGTCGCTGAGGAACAAAGCACCTGACAGAATAGTGAGCCGGGTACCGGTACGTACGTAATGAAATCATATGCGACTAAAAATATCTAAAGATATTTTTGTTGATGGTTTATATCATGACGAATGTTTTGTGACAGAACAACTTTCAGTTATGAAAGTTGATTCTTTAAGCTTGCGTCGTTCCATGTAGATCAGAACGTGGTCATTCTTAGATCAACCATGCTCTGAAGTCACACAGATTGTCCTACGCACATTTTTTTCAAAAGGTATCGGGTAAATCATAAATTTTGTACAAATTGAATCACTTATCTAACATAATATTATTCCAGATAATTATGGTATTCATGAAACTCTACAGTACTTCAATCGATAATGTTAACAATCCACCCACATTGACCACAGAGGATAAGTCCATTACTGAAATCGGTAAGTCGAAGTAAACCTCCGAAGGTGACGATATCGGCTGCCTGATTACCAAGCGCCTAAAATCGGCCGTTAAGCGCACCTACTACGCAACTGACCCCCTCGTTGTTTTTACAACCGCCCGGTTGCTAGTACCATCGGTGAAAGAACCGCTGTCTCCCCACACCAAATCTAATTGTATCTATCAGTTCAAGTGTGGATGCTCGGCCATCTACATCGGCAGAACGGAGAGACAACTGCTTTACCGAGTAACCGAGCCCATCCCGGTCTGGCTTCCGAAAACAATGAATGGGAACTTCGGAAGTATGACGTCACCGATGATCCGTAGGAAACTCAGTTCGTCGATCATACAACACCTGGTCAAAATGAAACACTGTGTCATGCTACGCGACGCTTTCAGAATCCTGTACAACATAAACAACATTAAGGTTCTGAAATATGCCGAGGCACTAGCCATTCGAAATAACCATCCCAAACTGTGTGAACAGCGTGAATGGTTTATCTTTCTGGCCCTACATTGGTAACAAATGTGTTTGGTGAGTAATTTTGACCGCAATCTTTCTCCGCCTATGAGTCTGTTATTTACTGACCATATCTTGATGATCACATAGACTGCAATATGCACGTGTACAGATGCAGCGAAATGATCCAGGATATATTGTGCAAAACTGTGTTCTTGGAACTAAATTTATTCTGATTACCGGAGAGTTATCAACGAGTTGATCTGTTGTCAGACTTTGCTATAATAACAACAGAAAACATAAGAAATGTTTGGGGATATTTTTTTACTAAGATTTAATTCTCAAGTTAATTGAATGCATCCATTGGTGAGTAACAAGTTGAGTGTTTTCCTCGATGCTCATAGTGATGGTTAAAGGAGTCGCGATTACATCCAGCGAAGAGATTTGCATGTCCGGGTTACACCTTTTTTGAACAGATACGTTGATTTGTGAATACATGGTTGAATAACTACTCGGATGGACGGATTGGGAACCGAGTCCGCTAGGCGTCACGAGCTGTTGTTTTTTATTTCAGCATCTGACCATTGCATTTTTTCTGTTTTTAACTTCCTTTTTATTCGACTTGTATGATGGAGCAAACGATTTTCGGGAAGGGAAAGTGGCCCATCAAAGGACTGTCGTAAATAGAAAATAGGTGGAACTCGAACATGCCATTGTATTCGATGAGTTAGTGACTTTAACCGTCTAATCACTGCTGCCGTATAACGAACCACTTAGAGATGGGGCTACTATTTTCCAGTTTTAGACATCTACTGTTTCGATGCATATTTTATATCCCAACCTTGTTTGTTAGCTAAATATGTGTAGTATTCGGAATAGGAATCGGAATCGAATGACGTGAAATCGGACTGGGACGGAAAACCCACTGAATAGCAAAGTCAGGTAGAACCCAGACTAGCTATGGATACAGTTAATTCTACTCAGAAAATCAAGCAAATAAATATCACAAGCATCAAACAATCATTGGTCGATTCTTTAATGTCCAGTCGATAACCGTATGGTTGGTTTTATTTGTTTGTCTTTTCGCATTCAACCAATCCGGTTAGTTCCATTTGTGACCATAGGATTGGTCGGTAAATCCGTGCGTTGATTGGTTACCTGGAGGCTGTACCGGGCTGTGTGCATACTCGTTACACGATCACCACAATATAATAACAGACGGATGAATTCTTAATGAAATCCCTTTTGAATGACATGAACATAGATAAACGTGATTGCACGATTGCCTCAGATACCACCCAGGATTTAAGGATACGTGAATCATAAATTTTTCCTGACCAATCACAAGAGTAACATTAGGATGGTGCCGGAGGCTTTCAACGCAGGTCACAGATCAATGGAATTTAATATGGAGCGGAAGAATACCGACCTCATTTTACCCCTAGGTGTAGCCCTGATGAAACCACGTGATGAGCAGTATACACGAAACCATCGCGGATCGAACATTTTGATAAGTTCATTAACTGCGTTCCCTTGAAACAAAAGATCAATCCGGTTGGATGCCTAGCTATGTTAGAATGGAAAGTTTGGTCTTTCAACACTGCAACGGAGAAGATTAAACATGTTAAAAACTTTCCTCGCTAGAACAGTTATTTATATCAATTTATTGATGCACTTTGATAGATTGTCCTAGGGAACCGGTATAGCAGCAAATAAATCAAACGGCGGGAATACGCAGGGATTTCATTCTATCCAAAGTACTATGGTTTTATCTCAAAGAGACATTACCTCCACAAGACCTTCTGAGTGTTGACGCATTTATTTCTCTTTAGAAAGAGAAGAACTTGTAGTTCCTATCAAACTAACTGTATGGGTGCGCTCCTCCTCAAGAATGGGTAAAAGTAGCAGCTCACAATAGGATGCTTAAAATAGCAACAAACTACTCGGTTATCGTTGTCTCAGTGTGTGTCACCCATTTGCTATCATTCACTTGCCCTGGAAACTGATCTGGGAGTTGAAGTTTAGTACTAAAATATTTCAAATGCCCAGCCACAGAAAACGGAAGGAGCAGCTTCAACCGCAAGAACTGGAATTCGAGATTGAAAGCATCAAGGTCAGATGAAAAAGATGGATAGTGGTGAATGGTGAACAAACTCGTATACACAAGCTTCGACGGAATGTATATGGAGGATATTTACAGTGGAGGAAGAGGTATTTAAAATATTTTGAAGATAATGAGATTTTGGAAAGGAACGGAATGAGGTCAAATAGATACCGAGAATCGATGCACAGAATCAATGCTATGATTAATGCCACGAATGTTGATAGAAGACATCTGCAGTGATGTATGAGAGTGTAATAAACGATATGCTCTGTAGTGTCAAATTCATGATGATAATTTTTGAGAAAACGGAAACCTTAACCTTGGAGTGCCGAATCACACATATNACACATATACGCAATGGACCCCAGGGTTATCGGATAATACAGATTTTTTGACAATCACTTTGGTTATTCCGGGTAGGTAATTGTAAAGACCTACTGGTGTACAATTTTACACCTGGTTCTCTGCGGTAAACAATCATTCTAAATTGTAACTGGTATTCCTGAATAGCTCCAAGGCCTTCGACCGAGTGTGGCACGAACGTTTTCTGAATTTGCTCTTCCTCCGGATCTCGTTTCATGGATCCACAGTTTCCTCAGTGACCGGTTCATCGATATACGGGTTAACGGAGATATCTTGGATATTCATCGTGTCTTCTAGCGTTCCCTTAGGTTACGCGCTCTCCCCAAATTTACTCTTATCATTCATTATGAACGTCCCTCACAAACTTCCAATCCCGTTGATGTCACTGTGTACTGCACCTTATCCCACCTATCTTCTTGTACTTCATGCAAAAACATCACACGGGATCTATCAGGTATGTGGACATCAGTGAACTCCTGTCTAGGCCAAAGAACGGTCTGACTGTAAGTGTAATCCGTTCAAAATCTCACAAAATACTTGTCCGTCTGGTTTTATGGTACGTTGTACCAACCATCCATTCTCAATTCTGGGATTTTCCCACTTTTGTGCTCCTAATAGACATTTTCCCTCCTCTCTCTCTTAATCTTCTTATTTTATTTCTTTTTCATGTCTATTTTCTTTTTCATCGAATACACAATAATGCAAATTTCAGGAAAGGGGAAGCGGCCAATCAAAGGGCTGCCATATAACAAACAATGGAGAAAGTCAGGCGGTGGTGGTGGGATTTGAACACGTCCCCTGGGGTGATAATTTGGTGAAGTTATCACCGATCCACCACCGTCTACATCAAATCACTTTGGCCTCACTTGCATACCCAAAAGCTGGCTTTCTTTTTCGTTCTAGACCTTACTTCATACCCATCTCAATCTTATTAATGTGCAAGACTCAAATATTTCCCATTGTTGAATACCACAACCACGTTTGGGTTGGAACCACATTCACCTACCCCATCTGTTCTTGATCGTGATCAGCGTAATGTTATTCTTACCATCGGTTAGCCTCCTCAATGCAGTCGCTAGCTGACTGCCGTACCGTTGGTTCACTTTATCTTTTTCATCGCTGATGTCATGATTTCTATTCCTAGTAAGTTGCATCTTCAGTTCCATTTCCAGTATGTCCACCCGTCCAATCCAAAATAAGCGGTAGGAAATATTTTCCCCCTTTTATCACATTTAGGTCTTTTTCACCAAAATAACATTTGTCTGCCCTACATTTTTGTAAAGATAACGCGCCTAGTCTCCGAATCCCCGTACTTATATAAACCCCATCAGGGTGGAGAACAATCAAACGGTGAGGTAAGAGAAGAATCTATCTTTCCCGAAGAAGTCTCACTCGGTCTCTTGTACAGGGACTGACAGAATCCGAAACGAGAAACTTTCACCAAAACGGACGTGTAGTATTAAGCCGCGCACTTTAAAAATGAGTCGACTTCCCCAAAGATAGTTCACAGATAAAAGAAAGTTTAAAGTCTAGAAAGCGGGGCAATATCAGGTTGATGGATTTATGCTAGAAAATTTGAAGAGAGTAAGTAAAAGTGCTGAAAGTAATCAACACCTGTTATCATTCGTACAAGGCACGTACACGGAAAAGGAAGATCATAAATGATGATAGCTCTCAAGCATATTGCTCTACCTGTTTGCGGAAACTACTGACCAATCAAGCGCCATTTGAACAAATTATGTGCGCTGTAAATCCATCTGTTGAGACCCAGGGAATATAGATCATCAAATGATCAAGACTGAGGTTTCTTAGGCGTTGATTAAGGTCGAATATGTAGCTAAATGGGAGATTTAAGTAGATCTGAAGTAAAAAGTAAGAACTTTCTTGTGAAATGAAATTGTCTGGCAAGCCTTGTAGTCTTTTCATTGCTGAGCAGTTTAATCTTCATCCAGGTCTTAGCCACTCCCCTTATGTTTGTCCTGATGTGGTTCATCATTGAAATTTTTGACTCTTAGATTGCCAAGGTTCCCCGACCTATTGGCAAACTTTCCCTGCCTCAGTTGTTGATTTACACTACTGTCAAACGGACTACCAAGTGTATTAGGACAGTTTCATAATTTGGGGAATATTTTCAATTTTTAAATTAACTGACCTGCAAATGAATCGGACAAATAAGTTAGATAATAAATATTTTCAAATAATAGGTTGTCCAGGTTAATGACAAGAAGAGGATTTCAAAGGAAAACAACATTGACGCTAATTGCAGTTTGTGTCTAATTAGTTTACTACAAAAGTGAGGTGAATTTCGGTCAAGTTTAATTGCGACCGATGTATTCTTGTAAATTCGTTAGAACAGAAAGAAGACAAATACTAGGAGATGTTAACCTCTATTTTAATCTCCTCAGTCGCTACAATGTAAAACAATCTGGTATTTATACAGGACAGTTTTTACAACTACAGTGATTAAACAGAAAACTGTCAGGGGAGGGAAATCAGAATCAGTGACACGGCAGTTTGATCCATTACGTGTGCTGATCCAGCTACGGAGCGACACGGTACAGTCTCTGGACAACGAATCACAGGCTAATTGTGCCGACCAATTAGAAGTCATGCTGTCCAAACAGAAGCTGTATGATTTCAAGAATACAAGCATGCGGTTGGTGGATACCTGCATAACCAATAAACTTCCTTTTTAAATGTTATTTAATCCCCTTGATTTCTTTCAGTAAAGGAATTGCCGCTTCTGTGACCTCTTTCCTGTCTCTCGGTTACGGGCGATATCAGCATGCAAGTGCTATTACGATTCAGCGTTCCAGTTGTGTCCGTGATTTGTGATTCGGATTTGTGGTTCATAATTCGCGATTGATGCCTATTTCGACTATTGCACGACGTGAGAAACTTTTGTGTACACGAAATTGGATACGTAACTTGGATTCATGTTACGTAACAACGGCCTGAACGACAAAAGTGGGTCAACGATGTGCCTAGTCGTCATGACATGTTTTACGAATGATGACCCTGGATTTGGAGAGAAAACAAAGTGGGTTTGGCGAACAAGTTTGTTTTGACAACTTCTTCCTCAAGCTACTACAGTTATATAGTCAAATTAAAATAAAAAGGTGCTTCACTGTCCACGTGTGATTCGTCGTTTGTAATTGATTTTGATATGTGATTGAGAAAGGATGGGTAGGGAGGATGTGTTCATAACACGGTTGGGAAAGCGATTAGGATGCGAACGTTTTATCACGTGTTTGGGTCGCGAGGTCATGAGACTTCTCTCATCAAATTGAACTCTGAGATTTGGTTGCGTTATAGACTATAA
>UZAN01041630.1:15875-33916 GCA_900618425.1 Echinostoma caproni
CAAGACAACGGTAACTGATGTAGTTGTGGACAATTTCCAAAATTTGCGGTCCTTGTTCGGCGAGTAAAGCACAAATCGCAATGTAAAACTTCTACAATGATATTATTTAGTTATAAAAATTATGTGAACGCATTAACAATGCGTATTAATTTCCTCGATGAACAGCGTAGAGTTGTTATTGGACAATTTGCGTTATGTATACTAGTCGAAAAACTCCAAACAAGCGCACTCTCTTTGCTCGATTCGTCACTAAATGAAGTTAATGGTGGTGCATTTAAAATGGACACTTTTCTGTGTTCGACTGATATAGAACAATTTCAGTACTCATCATTCGTTAACCTCCAATACAATGCAGCCCCGTGGTTTGTTCCCCGCGTTTAAGCATGCAGTGCTTCAACACAGATCTCTTAGGATGGTTCCTGAGGGATCTAAAACTAAGCACAATGAGTTATTCTTCAGTTTACATGTGCACTGTTTATGAAAGACATTTTTTCACGAAGAACTTAGGAAACATCCACAAATGCTTTGAATTTCGGAACATAAGGGTTTGTAACTGCACAGGATTTTCTCGATACTGCATTTTCAAGGGGTCCTCTTCCAGTAACGTTTCTCGTCCAGATAGGAACTCCACAGATGGTGAAATAGGACATAACACGACGCATGCAGGAATTCCTTTATTCTGCGAAAATCATGGTTATTTATAGGGAAGAGCTAGGACATGGGAATGCATATATTCAACGATTGGCTGACTGGTGTGTTGACAACCGTCTTGATTGGTTGGCGGTTTCGGCCAATCACCAGAGTTTCCCTATCTTTTAGTTGATTGGTTGTTTCGGAACAAAGCAGTTTTCAGGAGGTATGCTGACTCCCTGACATAATGCACCATCGATCCGTGAAGTAGTCTTCACGGAGTGCTTCAAAGGTTATAATGTTTGCAAGGTAAATACAAATGTGCCAACTGGGTACGGAATAAACTCGTTTCAAGGTAAAAGAAACGAAAGGGAATCACATTGGCTAACACATAAATAGTGCACAATCTAACCGTACGTATACAACTATCTGTACGACTTATCTGACCCGACGAAAACTGAAAGCAAGGATATCATAACCGTCAGTTTTCTGTCATGTACTTCGGTGCTTCTGCGAAAATGAGATTGCACGTCTTGTTATTTCTTCCTCTCTAGTTTAATACACATGGCTATAGCACAATATTATGTTGGTCAACAAAAAAATACAGAACTGCTTTGTATTTCGTATTGTGTTGAGCATACACTGCCAAATTCGTTGCCCAATAACGAGGTTATCATCCCTCCAACTAACCAGTTGGTGTTAGTCCTTATCTACCTGAGAGAAGTGATTATATCACCAATGCAATAACCATTTACTGCACGAATTTAGTTCATATCTGAGAGAAGACAAACTCACTTCCCTTATCCAACTACGCAAGCATTTCTAGCTAAAACGGTTCAAAGAAGAAATTCTATCTGGTCTGTGAATGCAATAGAAAAAGTTCCTTCTGACAGTAAGGCAACAATGCATGTTTTATGTCCTGGAACGTTCCTCCAGATCTCAAATGGTGTTTGTTATGACCTTCAGTTGACTGCGACGTGTTCCGTATATGCCTAAGCGAATACTTATAACTGTGTTCCGTTTGTTGTTCCTTTCTTCCGTGAAGCACCTATCCTCTACGTATTTGTGAAAGCGGAGGTGATATTGTGGCCTATAAATAAATGACTTGTACGTTTGTCGAGCTTGCCTGCTGCCGGATGGCTTGATTGATCAGTTGATTAACGGTGGCTGTCACCTAGCTCGCACGCACGCACTCTCGCCACGCGGACTGACTCTAATACAAAATCGATCGGCTCCAGCCAATCAGATGTTAGTGTTGGACCGTCCCCACGCTGATTGAGGGTTGACTGTTAGAATGCCTGCTTGAACGCATACGCATGTTGTGTAACGCTTGAGCCTGCCTTCACACGTGTTGCCGCCTCTATTTCCTTACCGGCCTATGGGCCATCTACGTGTGCCCTCTACAATAAACATACGGCATAATTGACTGCGGGTTTCTTTACCTAATTAAACGAGACACAACAGTGCCTGCTAATTCTTATCATTAACGCGAAATTGTGGGTTAGGCTGTTTGTTGACACATTTGTCATCCTGAAATTTAGCCAACTGAAGGAGACGCACCGCCTAATCAACAATGTGTTCACTGGAATCAAATTCAACTTTTGAGAAAGAACAAAATGGACATTTCTGGATGTATTGGTCAAACGAACCGAAGATGGGCAGCTGGAAACCGACGTCTACCGAAAGCCAACCCACACGGATCAGATCATCAGCTTTCAGAGCAACCACCCCGTAGCACACAAAGGGAGCTGCATACAAATGCTTCTCAAACGAGCGGAAACACACTGCAGTAATCTCCAACTTCAAAAGTCAGAGGAAGCCCACGTTCTTGAGGTGTTTCGACGTAACGGATACCCACGGAATTTCGTGCTACGCTGCTTTCATACGACGCTCAAGGAGAAGACAACAATTGACGCCCCGGAAGAAGCCTCAAATGCATAGTCAGAAGAACGACCAGCGATTAAACGAACAACAATGCCATATATACAAGGAATCTCGGAAATAGCAGCCAGAGTGTTACAACAGTCAGGAATTTCGGTTTCACACAAAACAACAGTGACAATGAGGGCTGTCCTGTCAAGGCCAAAGGATCAACTACCAAAGGACGATTCCTCAAACGTCGTGTATAAATTAAAGTGCCGAGACTGTGACAAATACTACGTGGGACAAACCAGTAGAGAGCTCAAAACACGACTCCACGAACACACACGACGCGAGGAGAAATCCTAAATCTCAATCCACATGGATGGTAAGAATCACGTCTTAAAACTGGACAACGCAAGAATAATCGGAAGAGGACTTGATACGGGAATTCGTCGAAGCATGGCACTCCAGAACGAATAGTATAAATAAGCACATAGAACTATAACCTATCTATCACTATCTAAGGAAACACTGGTAACCCAAGGGTGCCGCAGCTAGAACCGGTCCAAAACCAGTTCTAATCACTTTGGAACCGGTTCAAAAACGGTTTGCGGTTGCTCTAGCAAAGCCAGTCGACCAATGAGAAAAAAGGATGGTTACTATGACAACGGAACAGCCCACCAAATCACAGTAAAGGGTTGCTATTGACCAATAGGATTAGAGGGACGCAAACGGCCAATCACAACCCTCAAGCAGAACTATATAACCCCTGTCACACTGACGACTGGCGCTTACTCGAAGTCGCACTGATGATGTTGCTTAACTTGGCTATGAAACGTCCGTGAACTACAATTCCAGCTCGGAGAACTCACCAACACCAACATCCTCATCCCGAGCTACAATTATTCTACATCATTTCAGACAACTGTTATGTTTGCATGTATTGGGGAGTTGGTCAGAAAGCAAATAAATTCCAATGGGGGAAGGATCACCAAAGAGCCTCATTCTTGATAGAAGAGGGTTTTGGCAATTGACTGCAATCGCTTTGGTGATCTTGAGCATTCTAATGTTTTCACTAAAGCTTACTGGAAACAGTAAAGATGTTGCACAACCAACTAGTATGAAGAGTGAGATGCTCGATTTTTTGTATTCATGGCCTCTGCCAGTAACGGGTTATGTTGATCCCTAACAAGAAGCCCGGAGCTGAACTCCCTCTGGGATGTGCTCTACACGAGGTTGTCATATCTGAGACAATACAGAAGGTTACTGACAGAGACCAAGCATTACGCGTTTTAACCGGTAACCACGTTTTGATGATTCGAAACCAGGTAGCTTGAGGTTTCCATTTTGTCAGAGTGGTTGCCGTCACACCCTAGAACCCACTTTCCTGTCAACAAAGGAACTTGTTTTTCGGCAGGACTCTGTGATCAAGTCATCCGTCTATTCAAATTGACGTTTCTAATTCAATTCCATATACGTATTTGTCCACAGCCGGCAAAAATAAGGAAGCAAAGAAAGCGTTCAGAAGATAAATCATGCATAGTTGTCAACATTGCATGTCTTTTCAAATGAAAAACGGGAAAGACCTATTTCATCTAGCATTTTTGTGGTCCAATACGGGTTCCAGATCTCAACCGATAAGAATCATCTATTGGTTCATCAATTTTCCTGGTTCTATTTTACTCTCACTTTGTGTCACATTAATAAGGGTACGACAAAACGTTTCTGCCGACGGCGATCCTCGCTAGTTCACACAGAGTGACCTGGTGGAATCGATCTACGCCATTTGCGTCGGTTCTGTTTTCACTCATTTCGTCGTCGGCTACGCGAGTGAACTGCTCACGAAGGCCTTTCTGGACTGTGTACGGGTGGATAGATTCAATATTACCAGATCAATAGTATAGATTAAAAAAATAATGGTTATCCGATTTTACAAAGTGCTTAGAAGTTGCTACATATGATAGACACTATTGATTTGTTCTCAAAAAGGAGAAACCTGAATCACACAGTATTTTCCTAAAGTGATCAGGTGATTCTCTACATACCACTTTGGGCAACTCTGACTAATGAGATTGCAGCTTATACAAATTCCAGCGAGTAATTCGCCTGTAAAATTGAGCAATAACTCAACTGAACATGGATGATATTCACATCGTCCATGTTACCATGTAAAGTTGCAATAAAATTACATGATTGGTTTTCTCGAATTTTCATATGAATTTATTTGGGCTATATTTGCAATCTGGGTCGTGGTATTGTCAATTCTTTCATCTCATAAAAGCCATGTCTCATTCCGCCGACCAAACGTTTTTTCAAGTTGTTCTTATGTAGAGGGCAACGATTTTGCCAGCTGTACATCTGGAAGGCGACTGATAAATGGCTTACACGACGAAAACAACACCACTGAACACGGCGGTTGATGATACGCACGAACGGTATTCAAAAGCAATGAGAAATCGGGAGTTCTATAGCTATATATAATAGCACGAGAAACGTGTCAAGAAAAGCTCACATCAAGAGATAAAACTGGAATAGAAGTAGCCAAACATCATTCAACCTCGCTTACGTATCTATTTGAAAAGCCTGAATAATCGATTGCATTGCTTATAATGAGGGTAGTAATCCCAAAATAACGTCACGAAAAAATCCACATGATATTATTGTTATTTCAGGTTGCTCAAGTACTTTCCATTGTTGTGTGGCGGAACCCATTGGGCGCAAGTTGTCTAACCAAACGGTATTCTCAAAATTACCACCAGAGACTGAATGACTTAAAAACGTATGTTCTTTCTTGGTCTAGTGAACAATACTCATGATATAATTGTTTGATAAAAACTTACTCACTGTTACATTCAGTGGCGCTTACGTATGAAGGCTGTCGCACTTCAAACCGTTAGATTGCAAAAAATGCTATTACTAACTATGGAAGTATATATTGCTACAAATTTTAAATAAGTATTGTATTTTTACTTTATTCGAACAATGAACCACCCCGTTACTACTATAAGCAGAGGAAAGCAGTGGGTAACAAGTAGTTTTTGGGGTCCTCGTTTCAATGATAGGATTACTGTAAATCATCAATTTAACAGCTCCTAGACTACTCCATCTTTCGAAACTATGTTTTTATTCAGCGCCTAGTCCGTTTACTAGAGCACAATATCTAGGGATTATTAAATCATTAACAAGCTGATCGTTAGGTTTTTTCTTCCGTTCATTTTTTGTTTAAAAGAAAAGTGAGAATAGGAATGTTGAGATCGTTGTAAATCGTGCTGAAGGATTTTTCCATGGGTTAAACTGAGAAACAGGCTCTTAACAACTAAAGCTTCGAAACCTCGTATGATCCATCCCCTGAGAACATCGATTAAGTGAAGTGAAGTACAGTAAAGACATAGGACCAGCGAACTTTGGGTACGAAATCAAGTTAGGTTTCTTTTGAAATTGCAACCTATGCGATGATGAAAACGTACAGGTGTTTTCAGCTCTAGTACAATCCTAAGTCATTGAATTTTCTTCATTTCTGATATAATTTACAACTACTGGTAAATGGTGTTGTGGGATGACTGTTACCAAATTTGACTGGCCTTACTTCCTATTCTGTTTTTGACGAGTGATTCAAATGAGGAGTTCAAATGAGTAGATTTACGAGCCCTTTATGTTTTTCACTTTGAAATGCATTGAATCAAAGAAATGCGTGACGAGAATAAATTTAATAACCCACGACCCAGTATGGTATAAAACATATTTGACCATCATTATACGTAATTTATTTAGATTCATACTGAATTTTATGGATGCCAATCCGAAGAACTTATCGTGTCGTCCAATTTGTTGTCATTACCCACATATGCATCTGATTTAATTAATCAGACCATCCCTGATTCTTTCCAATCGTGATATTTGACCTAGGCCAACTTTGTGTGCTTCGCAATCGATTTTGACCTGTTGTCTATGCATCTTTTTTACCTGACCCAATCCACAAATAGTATCACGTGTACTTGCGCGTATAGTGTCCTTCAATGATCCGTTGAAGTTTTCCTAAATCGATCGCTTTGGCCTTAACGCTTACCGGTTTACTCTTATGTGCAACCATTTGCGATGACTTGTTTTATTTAGCCAGCTGCTATACGAATTCTTCCGGTTCACCTGGACATCCTGTGTGCCACCAGTTCTACTGTGAGCCTCGATTGGCTTCCCGTAGAACCAACCATTGTCCGTGGTTATATTGATGAGGTATGATTGTTTTTTTATTTATTTTCTTGTTATTTTGTCATTTAATGGAACTGCTCTTTTGTCCTAAATCAATTTTGTGGTTCTCGCTTTGGCTTGCTTTGACTTAGCGTCTATCTTTACCGGATACTGCAGAAGTCCATTGATTCCGAACGAACTGTTGGAATTCGATACAACGAGGATTTCGTGAGATGCATACGTGAGTCAGAAAGAATAAAAAGTACTACGCCGCACTTTTGACCCGTTTTCTAATCTGTATATCGTCAATGACAAAGGCAAAATAATCGTATACTGCTTCGGGTTCAGTGGGGTTCCCATTCCATGGTCCCCAGGACACCTGGTTCTTTATCAGTCTGTGTGTGGTAAAAAATACTGCATATTTAAACCATTGGTCTAGATGAACAGCATGTTTCTTTAATGTAGAAATGCACGTGGTATCTTCACTAACTTTTTGTTGTTTTTACTGAACCTAACATGTACGCTTATTGGAACTATCAATATATTGTCCACTTACTGTACATTGTATGCTTCATTTTCATGTTCTGGAATACAATTGAGTTACTGTGGTGATCCGGGACTACGAGATGACGCGTACCCTGGAGCGACGCATTAGGACAATTGTGATCAATCAAACTTCACGGATGACGTCAGCAACACGCGTACGTGCACTGCTTCTAACCACATACCATAGGTAGATCGTACCAGCCAATCAGAGACCCTGCGACCCAGACAGAAGCAGAACGACGCAAGAAATACTGGAACGCGGTTAGCGGAAGCCCGGAAGACAAATGAGGGTGTTTTGTACATATTATTTAATCTCCTAAATTTTGTTCAATAAACGAACTACTACTTCTGTGGTATTTTCCTCGCGTCTCACTTACGTGAGATATTGTGTGCTAGTGCCAGTGTGATCCAGTGCTTATGTGATCCAGTCCGTGATTGCTGATCCTTGATTCATATTCCGTGATCCGTGTTGCGCGGTTCGTATTCCGAGCTCAGTGCGTACTATTGCTTCTATTACTGCCATCAGTATATCAGCATTAGAGGATTAAAATCAAAGTCAACTGAGTCGCCGCTAATGGGCGAACTATAGAAAACACGAAAGTAACGGTTGAATGATCCGTATTGCGTGGTTCGTACTCCGAGTTCAGTGCTATTACTACTATGCCAATCACTACAGTTACTTAACGGGAGTTGAGTAAATTATCGCTCAGTTGCTTAGTCATTTGGAGGGAAAGATCATCTTATAAAGGCCTTGATTTTAGTTGATTCATGAAAAGTTTGCAATGGAAAGTTTAAAGTACCTGAATACCAAGAATGTTACTATTGATGATTTTGCCAAGGTGCAGTTTTCTCTTTTTTCTTTTTTCTTTTCATTCCGTGACTCAGTTCAAATTTAGAAGTATTTTTCTACCACTTTGAGCTGAAAATAATCCGTTTCAACGATTAAATTTGTTGAATCCAATGACCAATAATGAAAGAAACGAGTCCTTGGCAGATCTTTGAACTTTTTAACCGGGATTACTTCTGCAACCTGCTGTGCAAGTAAGCTTAGAATCCAAAAACTTAGGCTTAATCGTTTTGCATTCAACTTATTGGTGAATGGAAAGATGCTGTATTTGTGTACATTTCTACACTCGAATCAGGTTCCGGCAAGCCCCAAACAAAGAAATTCCGATTTATCCCTAATAGAATCCAGAATCGATCACTTCAGAAGTGCAAACTATTTACCCTAGAGTACGAGACAAACGGACGTTACGAATTACACATTAGACGAACTGTGTACACATCACAAATCCGTTTATCATCGCTGGTTCTTTTTTGCACTATCCAGCCTTTTCGGCGTCCAGTTCACTAGGTACGGGATGTAAACATTACTGCTTTGTGTAAGGCTGTGGTGATCCAGGCCTACCTGATGACGCAACCCTGGAGCGGCGCGTTACAGTTTCTGGACTCCTGCAATCAATCAAATTTGAAAGGTGACGTCAATGACGCGCGTACGGCTTCTGACAACTCGCCATAAGCAGTTGTGTCAGCCAATCTGAGACAGTGCAGACAGAAGCAGAATTATGCAAACAATACTGCAATACGATTGGTGGAAGCCTATGTAACCAATGATCTTCTTTTATCCATATTATTCAATCGCCTTCATTTCTTCCAATAAACGAATTACGAGCTACCACTCTTGTGGCCTTTTCCTCGCGTCTCGCTCACTTGGGATATTGCGAGCTCGTGCCATTGAGGTCCAGTGCTTCCGTAACCCAGTCCGTGATAGCTGATCTTAGATTCGTGTCCTGTGATTCCTATTGCGTGGTTTGTGTTCCGAATTCCGTGCGTACTACTACTATTACTACTACTACTACTACTACTACTACTAATAATAATAATAATAATAATAATAATAATACTGCAATCACTACAAAGGGATGCAATGGGCGAATGAATGTGAGGTATTCCCCTCTATCATGGACACACCGGATGTATTAGCAGTGAAAATGACATTGAGTTTGGTAGCAGATAATTGTATGAATGAGAGCTTGAGTTTATTCATAGTCTCAGAGGTTTTAAAAGCAAAAGATGTTGAAAAACTGCCTTTTCCATCATCAGTTAGCACAACTCGTGGTGAACAAACCACTACGTTGTATCCTAAAAAATAATCGATTTTCCAGAAATACCTTTTCCGGTACCTAGTAATGAGGTTTCCATGATGAAGATTATATCCTACACGCATGCAAAAAAACGCGAATCCACATGATTATGAAAAAGGCACCAGGATGAAAACCAGTTGAGAGCGAAGATCGGCCAGTGTAAGCAGTTTCAGAAGGTGACAAGTACAAGGACGGGATGGATAGGTTCATAGATACTGTGATGTGGAGTGCTATTCAAGCTGCAGCATTACTGAAAATACTTGTGTGGGATTCAAGTCAGAAAGAGAGCGTAAAAAAGTCTGTCTAATGCTGAAAACAGCAACACGGACAAAATTAATTATTGCATTCAGATTTGACAGAATGAACTGCTACTGCCGTTTGAATTTGTGTCTTAGTTTCACCGCAATAGGTATGAAAATTTCATAAGCACTAACCTTCACTTCAAGCGGATGCTAAGAGGTTGTATTCGTGCTTAAACAAAGTTTGCGCTGTTTTCTCATAAACACTTCGTGAAGGGAACATTGAAGTTCGGTCCTGACGATGTTCGCCCCCGTGGTTGGAGCGCTATATGTATATTCTCCCTTCAGTATTAAGATAATCTACCCATTAGATGAATATTTTAAAACATCATATTTTGACAAAGTTCTCCATCATAAAGGTTTTCTTCCAGGAACTGAACTCGGACTAAAATTCGTCACGCTGGTCCAAGTAAGTTGACGATATTACCCGTCCTAGAGTTACCAATTCCGATAATAAGAGAAAACAATAAATTAACTCTTCAAAATCGTATAAATCCGGCTTGTCTGACTGAGCTACCGGTAGAATTTTCTTACCCCTCAGGTTCAGTAAGCAGCGTTGATGTAACAATAATCGGTATAGTAGCTCGAACAAGTCTCCTTTCGTGTCATCAAGAGTTACCACGCGAGCTGCAGTCAGATAGAATAAATTATGGCTGATGCCGTTCACAAAATAAGAAATATAATAGTTTGATTTAAAGAAATCATGTACTAATGACGCGACCCTTTTTCATTGAAGAATAAGCAATTTTCAATATGCAATTTACAAAGGCGGGATTTCACTTCATGTACTTTTTACGATATTTAAGAATATGTATGCAAAATCCCGACGGAGATCCATAGGAACTCAATTAAGACTATGATGAAAGAAGAGTCCCGATGGGAATCGAATGGAACGCTCATTATTGAATAAGTACAGATGCGACTCGAACAGGACTACTGACTATTTCTCTGTGCCAGTATGACCTTCGCACTCCGCACAAACGAACCAGTTGCGATGGTTTCGTTTCACCTAGGTGTTCTATCTTGGTTGGATTCGACTGTTCATCAGTTTCGAACAACTTCTGATCAAACGACAACACGTGACTGCATGATTGTGTCAAAGTTTGGGATGTGAGTTTTCTTTATTTCCTTTTCTTAAAACGAAACTAGTGCGGACCATCTGTACACTAACTTAAGCGAATGTACTTGTCTTGATCATAATAAATTTAGTATATGTACATCAAATGATTTACTCCGGTGCCATAGGTCTTTCCCTGGGCTTCTATATCGTTTTAATCCAAAAATTTTGCATGAGTGATAGATATGAAATATGGTCAAGTAATTTCATCATCTTTTTCTTTATTTTTAACTATATTCGTTGTATATCTTTATCGTGTTTGGTTTGGCGCCCACTCCGCATTACGAGACAATTACTGGCTCGAATCCGTGACTGAAACAAATTCAACCATTGTGCTCACGCCACCTTGATTGTTATGCGCATTTAAAATGAGGGTTGGATCGATCGATACGCAACGTGTTCAACCTGTTGTGCGTCTTGAATAAACAATTAACGATCGAAGAGTTGCAGCCCTTGAACATGTGGAAATCGGAGCCCAGCCAAGTTATACACGCTTAGGTCTAATAATATCCTGCAAATCACTGAGTTAACCACATAATGATTACTCGTATACAGTGGAAAAACAAAGTTCAAATAATCATTTACCTACCAGTCTGGATCCGATGACCTCGAGTTACTGGGTTTCGTGATTAATGATTTTGTCAGAACCTGTTGTTCGTAATCTAAATCAAAGCCGATGGATGCGCACTGCTGATGAGACTCAACCAGGTCGAAATAGCTATTCAGTGCCTCCCAACTTTTCAGTTTACGTTTTATTTTTTCTATACATGACGAATTCTCCCATAAACCTCAAGTAAACTATCACATTTTTTGTCTGGATGGTCCAGCAGAACATATTTTGAAGAAAACAGAAAGACTACCTAAGTCCGTCGCGCCAAGGAAACCAACTCCATTGGTTGATCGATTTCTCTCCGGAACATTGAAATTGCAAGTCCTATAGGTTTTTACACGAAATAGTTTGAGCCAATTTCGTTTGTGGACCGAATGCGCGACTCTTAAAATAAAACACTGCTACAATCTCGTTGGTGCGCGATTGTTCACGTTCACTTCAGTTACCTTAGCATTCGACCTACCAACGAGCTCCAAAAATAGAATAGAGCAAAATAACAATGAATCATATTATGAAATCCCTCAAAATTTCATAACGAAATTTGTACCGTGGTTTTATATGCTCCAAATCTTTCATTTGAAGAAATAAAAAAAATCGGAAATCCCTTATTATTGAACTCAACTTGCAACAATCCCCAATAGATCCCCTCAATCACTGTGCGGATTACGCGAAACACAACTCATCAGTAGCCCGTCGTGCAAGTTAGAATGAGTTTTTTTTTACTTGCGGAACGTTTGTTTCACGCGTTCGAAGAAATGCACAATTTAGGCACATTGGTATCCTGCGATTGCGATGTCTTCATTGTACTTACCAGAAGCAACCAACCAGTTTCGCGTAGTAGTAAAATGGACAAAAATATTGACTGAAAAAGTTTCGTTCACTTTCATGTATGGGTGTTGCCGCACCACAGTGCACCGGTTTTGGGATGTTCCGGTTGTTCAAATTTAACGGAAATGAGAAAAAGAAAAGAATAAACAACCCCGTTCTCTCACTAGTGTACGGAGATCCGCTGGAGTCTGCCCCGTGATATAGATGAATATACAAGCCAAACTACTGCGTTCGATTCCTGACTAAATCGTAACCTTTCGGATCTGGTCCCCTGGTCCGTTTGGAAGAGTTGGAAACTACAGACTTGTCGATACACATAGGTTAGCGAATTTCGTGCGACACTCATCTGTCAGTTACTCTGCCTTAGCTAAAATATTGGATGCGCTGCACAAGTATTGCAATCCGTCTTTTCCTATATGATAGTCTACATTTTTCTATCGTATATTTGTCATTAAATCAGTTCAGCTTCGGGTCATTGTAAGGCCTCAATGATATTTAATTTAATTGAAAACTGTTTCCCGCCACGAATCGGAATAGAGAAGTGAGAAACATGGGTTTGCACAATGTATCCATGGTCATTTCGCAACATATCTACATGTGCATATTTTTGTCAAAGTGATTTTAATAGTCAGTGAGACAATAACCGTGAGACTTCTCTATTTTCAGTTTCACGAAGCATTCGTTTATCGAAGGAATTTAAATCTTTTACGATTCTCTCAGCTGAACACTAGAACAGAGCAATCGGAATTAAACCCCTTTTCAGCTTCAGGTGTCTACTCGTCATGAAACTACTTACGTTTGCTAGGGAATTTTTTCCAACCAAATCACCGAATTCTCATGTTAAATAATTCAGTTGCAATGTAAGGGTGATCACAGAATTTAGTATATGGTATTCCTCGAGATCTACAGTGGTTTTGGCTATAATGACATCACAAAAATAAGTCACGCTTGTCGAATCGGGTTATATCTTACATAAATTATTCCATACTTAATTGGTTGGTAAAACTCCATTCAAGAGAACCAACGTAATTGAAAACAAGCGACATGTCTGTTGTTAGGTGTAGTTCACTGACTTTTTCCATATTCCAAGCTCAAATTATTCGACATGCATTCAGTTAACGCTTTTCTGTCGAAAAACGTAAACCATATTAATAGTAGACACATTCGTTCGTTCGTTTTTGTTGTTTCCAGTGTACTGAAAGCGATCGATGCATTTGTTATGGCCAGCGTTGGTCGACATCAGGACACCGTTATTACTTGTGACCTTACTGACTGATTAATCTAAGCAGGAAGTTAAAATAAATTACTGAAATACAGCAGGGTGCTCCTTCGACCCATCAGACTCAGGTCGTAATTATCACAATGACCTTTGACCAGTGATCTGCCCAAATTTGTCAGTGCTCTTGCATGGACAAGTGAGATTATCGTACACCCACTCACACAGGAGAGTTAGTGCCACGAGAGTCATCAATCAAGTAGAGATCGAACACCTCAGTAGGTCAACCGCGATTAGCGTAAGTGCGGCGGGTTTGACCAATTGAATTCCTTATTATAATGATTTCATAATTTGGATAAACTGAGACTTGATACGTTTTGGAGCAACCCACTCCTTAATCGTGAAATTCTAAATGGGCAATTTCTTCCACAAAAAGACTCTCGGCAATAGACACAATGCGTAAAATCTTCGATCAGATTGCATTTATCCTCTGAGGGTTGCAATATCGGTTGATTCATTGTTTGAACCCAAATTTATGAAAGCGTATTTCAGCTGGCATGTTAGATTGTTCATCTTCTACTACAGACAAATCGTGTACCAGTAAAAATAACTATAAACACGGAAGTTATCCCGACACTTTTGAAGAATTATAATTGCGAAGGAGGCTTTCGCCATGCGTAAACATCGTGGAGCTTGAAATTTTCAAATAACCACCGCTATGATTCCACAAAACGGTACTGCATGCCAATTCAAGGGACCACCTTATACATTCCGAGGGGTGAATATTCGGTAACTCTTTCTTTGGATATCTTG
Organism: Echinostoma caproni; assembly: GCA_900618425.1. Taxonomy (NCBI): domain Eukaryota; kingdom Metazoa; phylum Platyhelminthes; class Trematoda; order Plagiorchiida; family Echinostomatidae; genus Echinostoma; species Echinostoma caproni. Next base: position 30,127 of record UZAN01041630.1, read on the forward strand.
GCTCCAAAAAACGATTTATCCTTTGAAGCCTGGTGTTGGTTCTGAGCTGTTTCATCAACAATCAAATAACACAATGGGTATATCCGTGGATTCAACTGCCACAACCCCTCTCGAAGATACTACAATGCATCCCGTGGTACCGTCAAAATTTCCCCGCAAACTTAGGGAGTAATACTCCTGGGTGTTTGCTTCTCCCTTACTTTATGAAATTAAATAACATATCCGTCCAACCAAGATCGACCCCAATCTCTGGAAAACTTAATCACCACAATAAATTTCCGTGACAGGTCAATCACCATCTCACAATGCACGCTCTCCCCCGAGGGGAAATCACTGCGCTTCCTCCTCGTAGCGGTAAACCGCGCCAAGGTTGGTTCACCAACTGCGCTGAACTTCTCGTTGGTTTTTCAGGCAATATCTTTCCTAAGGTGCATCAGTATTGACAAATTCTCCGATAGTCGCCTGGTTAAATACAACAGTGTAGACAACTTTCCTTGAAACACCAAGTGACTTTACCACGGAGCTTCAATTTTTTTTATTACACACCTAGGTGTGATTAACAGCACACGAAGCGAACCCCACAGTCACGAGGACCTGCTGTTTAATGGTGGAAACCGGCAACCTAAGACTCGGGAGTAGCGAACCACATGAGGCCCCGAGAGATTAGGGGTGGTATTGAACCCGGACGATAGCAGAGCTGCCTTCCACTGTTATAATTGCAAAAGACGATGCCGCGTGACCATTGAATAGACAGCTCTTTCAGAGCCAGTCCAATGAAGAATCAATGCTATGATTCGATGTTTTGTAAGTGGGTTAGATGCTACTAACCGCATTCACATACTACTTATTATTAAATATTCTACCAAGACCATCAGGTCACGTTTGTTGCGGTTAGTAGCATCTAACCCACTTACAAAACATCGAATCATAGCATTGGTTCTTCATTGGACTGGCTCTGAAAGAGCTTTCTATCCAATGGTCACGCGGCGTTGCAAACAAAGTTATTGTGACGAAAATACACTTCCTGGGTACAAGTATAGAAATGTCCTGGCGAAGGACTACTGGATACGCATGCCTGACGAGCGGCAAAAACCGCGAACCGGTTGTGTGCTTCCAGGGGGATTTCCTCCTGTCGTTCACAGGCTACTTATCATCAAGTGAACCTGCACGGTGAAGCCTTAGCGCCTCTTTCGTTGAGTGCAACCTCTACCTCTGTGATCGCTTCAAAATGATTAGAGCTTTTGATGACAAAGACTACTTTATTTAAAGAAGCAATCGTGGACTCCAGCCAGAAAACCGGAGTTGCGATCTCTCTTCAAGGCGTCTCTCTCCGCTCTACACTGGAAACAAGATTTCAGTACGAGTGGCAGGAGTTTTCAGAATATATGAGACGGGTGGATTCGCAATGATTTTCCTGTCTTTCGATAAACGAGCATTTTATCTCTCTACACTGAACCGCAGTCGAACCGAGACCCACGATTTAGATTCGCCATCGTGTTGTCCACCGTCAGGGGGAGGCTAGACCCTCTCTAAGGATTCTCGCGGTTTGAATTTCAAACGGGTTGGGATCAGCCGCCGCTGTGGGAAAGTGTCGGTATTGTTTCGAGAGTACTGGATATGTGGTGGTCACGGTGACGGACAGAGAACGGCAGTTTAAATTGTGCATTTACCCCATCAGCGCCCTCGTAACCCCGATTCCGGACAAATGATTAGACTGGGATTAATCCCATAAATACCGCATCTTTCACAATCTACGTTACGCTGACACTGTCTTTTAACTGGAATCGTTGGGATACGCATCATGGAACTAGGTTCGGTGATAACTTTGGCGAGACAAAACACAAAGCTGTGTGTAAACGATGGGCGAATAAAGCTGTTGGGGACGGAGACAGTGAAACGCAGGTTTGTGTGGAAAGCTATTTTATATGGCGTTAGGACAAAATGAACCTGAACCCGTGACCGGTGGTCAAGTGGGTAATGGCCATTCAGAGTTCGAGGTATTGTCAAAAATGATGGTTGAGTACGATGTTCAGAACCCCACCACTATATCTCATTGATTGAAAGACAGTTTCTCTGTCACTCATGTTTACAAAGCGCCTTGTATCAGGCCATTATACGAAACAACTGATCATAACAAGAAAGACGTGGCCCGCGTGAATAAAAAGCATCTATTGTCCATTCATTCTCGTGTACTGATCCCAACAGGTTAAGCCAAGGAAGTGAAGTGCATTCCCATTAGGACCCAAACATCGCTCTATGCAAAAGCTGATAACCAACTGTGTTCCGTTATCAGCACCGGTTTATCGACAGAAAAGCAGCCTTCAATCAATCACTCGGAACAGATGTAAAACATCTGTAAAGGACGATAAGTGTTCTCTCATCCCTTTCTTGCCGCCAATCGAGAAACATCGTAGGCAGTAACAAAAAAGAGATAGACAGCTGTAGAACACTGCGGCAAATCTTTCATGCTGTCAATTTACAGTGTTGTCACGTGGCCTTATTTTCGAGCGTCCCCATATTGGATTCAGCGAGCTAAACTCAAGGTCGAATTGATTAGGCAAACGATATTTGTGGCGGGAGAAACCAGAGCAAAACTAGGACTGCGAGAGATGCAGCAAGAATGAATGGATATCGGGTTTGTCGAGTGTGGAATTCTCGAATTGCGCAAGATAGAAGGGAAACGGAGGGTGCTATATACATGCAATGCACCGAACGCCAACAGTCTAGCCCAATGGACAGGTGCGAGTAGAATGAATTGGTGTTGCACAGGTGAAACGTATTCCAGAAATCATTTGATAGAAAATCGAAAAGAAGAAAAGGTTGTGGTAGTCAAGTGTACAGGTCAGGTGAAACGGAGGATAGGGAGAACGGGGGACGAGCCCAAAGTAAGAAAAGCACCAGAATGGGAACAATGCGGAGGGACTGTATGTATGTATACGGAAGACCTGTAAAAAAAGTTGATAGTGACTCGAACGGTTCGGAGAGCACAGATGAATGAAATGTCTTCGGAGCAATAATATACGAGGATGTCAGGACCGGTCGTACGGGCCAAAACCATTTGTTGGATGAAAACGGAGTAGGTGATTGGTGATATCCAAACGGATGAATATACGGGATAGCAAAACAAGTGGGCGGCAAGGACGAGAGTTGAACAGACTGAGAAAGTACAGATTTCCGTGAGCTTTTACCGTGAATTAGACATTTGTCGAGGCAATTCAGTACCGATCATGTGTTCCACGCCCCGTTTTCCGATACGCTGAACCACGGGAATCATAACCTGTGAAGAAACAAACAATGTATCAACAGGTAAACAAACATTAGGCGCATCGATAGAATGACCTTAAACCTCGATTTGGTTTAGGGAAAACAAGTTCATTTTTTAAGGTTGGGGTATCTCATTCTGTGAAATACAATGGTTGACGGAACCTGTTCCTTCTGGTTGGCTACGACCCATTTTTGGTTCTAGCGACTACTCTTATTCCGTGCGTAAGAAAAGACAAAAAAATGACGTGTTAAGCGAGGTTGTGAAGTGTGAAACGAGCGTATATTTAAACACTATATGTGGGTTGATTGGATCAGAGGAATGGTAAAAACAATTGATGCGGAAGAGTTGTTTGCATAAGTCACACAGAGTTGCACCAAATTTATTCTATACCAAAACGTAGAAAATCAACAGACATTTTAATTTGGTAATTCCAAGTTTTGTTTCAGTACTCTTTTGGTTACAAAGTAGTTTTATCAGACTGGATACTCATCGAAAGAAATCGCAGGTATTCAAACTAAAGTGATT
>UZAN01041630.1:33924-49233 GCA_900618425.1 Echinostoma caproni
CCCGACTTTAGAATGATAATCCGAGTACCGTGTACAACATTCTCATTCGTCGGCCGAAGGCAATAAGCCCATTGGAAGAGGAATAGTTTTTAAAAAAAACTGTGAACGCTGATATGTAAACTGAACTAATTCCGACGAAAGAAAATTTCAACCTTTCACAGTTTGACAAGAAATCAATGACAACCTTATTAATAGTTTCTGATTGCATATGGTCTTCTGAATGTTGAAGAGAGTACAACAAAGGCAGGTTGCATGATTTATGCATCTTGACCGGGAAACTATGTAGTATGACAGAGTATGAAATACACACAAATGCGACATGTTCCAACGATCACATTCTGGATACTTCCAAAGCACTGGCGATGAGTTTTGCGCACATAGGCCCGGTTTCCATCTTCCAATTGCAACAGATTTCGCGAACCTGCGAAGCCGGGGTTGGTTTTAGAGTATCACTCTGAATAAGTTTTTCAGGTTCGGACCATGATTCACTATCAATAGATGTCCCGTGGTAGATGACACAAGTTGTTTGTGTGTTCCGTAAGGGTATTTCAGCGTACCTGTGTTCGCTGCGTTTGATGCGTGTGGCAAGTCTAGCGAGCAACAGTATTTTGAATATCACAGGAATTCTGCGGGTACATCTTCCTGTGACTAAATTACAACGTAATCTTTCGGTCGAGAACAACAACCAATATAAAACCACACGTCGTAAGAGTGGGCCCTAGAACCGAAATCATACACGGTGTAACAATAAACAGTATGCTTACTGATCAACATCATGTTCGTCAACATGTATATATTCAACCGTATGTGAATGTATCTGTACACCCCATTATCAATCCATTTGGTCCGGATCAGACAAAAATGTGATACAACACAGTTCATACGGATAGCAATCCTTCGTCATAGTAACGTCATACCATTGTGCGCAATCACATTGTCGGGTGAGTTTTATTAAGGAGGAACAGGTGTACATGGATGACCCCGAGGATTATCGTTTTCATTTAACTAGCATGCGTGGTGTACAGACGAAACGCAAGAAAATCGAGATTTTCAAGCATTTTATCGCACTGGCAAGAGGGATAGATTGCACTACTAAAAAGGGTCGAAAAACCAGATCGAAAAAGATCGTGTCTAAGGTGCATGTGGGACACTGCTTTTTGTAACTGTTATACAATCATATTTCGGATATGACCAATATGCTGACTGTGAACCTTTTCATCTGTTTTTGAGAAGATCGAATATCCGATGATTCCTGGGTTGACTGGGAAGAAACCCGATTTGACAGAGTATTGAAAATCGGTTCTCGTAGCTCCAGTGAACAGAATTCCATTTCGCCTGTTCGCCGAGCTTGGCAATCGGTCTGCAGAGATGACATCATCAGTGCTGGTGATGAAACGCTTGCAAAAAAATTGCCGATCTCGGCGAAATGAAAGAAACCTGATTTGTTGTAGCTTTTTTATCACACTCGTGTGATGAACAGCAAACGGGGTAAACCCCATAGTCACGAGGACCTGCTGCTCAGTGATGGAGATCGGTAATCTAAGCCTGGGGACTTGGAGTGATGAACCACATAAGGACCTGATAGGTTAGGCGTGATATTGAACCGGACGACAGAAATGCTGCGTACCACCAAAGTTGGGTGGCTGGACATATTACTTGTAAGGTGAAGTTAGAAGTAGGAAGGTGAACAGCTGCGCAAAGAAAGGTCAGGGCGAAACTCCTGAAAGTTTAAAACACTGCGGGAAGAGAGGTCAAACATTACCCGCTGAGATCAAATGATTTCCAGATTTCACGTGTTGCGCAATAGTATAACCGATCATCAGACATTGCTTCGGACGAAAGGTGTATTGTTAGGACAGGCGATTAGTGGCATTTTAGAGGATAACACGAAGCTCTTCTGACTGAACTACTATTCGATCTATTGCTTATATGCTCCTTAGATGGAGATGGTTTGTCTTGGGTGTCAAATATACCGTCGCTCAATGGGGACCGAAATTTTTGTGGTATGCAACAGTGAAGCAAACATCGAAATGGCAGTAGTATTCAGCTTCGGTTTGCACAACCATTACGCGCCAGTGATGGTTGCCGTCTTTCGATTACGCATTTAGTCGAACAAGGATAAAGCAATTAGGAGTAAAAGTAGAAAGTAGTAGCAAGGTGAACATAAACAACGGAGACAAGCCAAGTACGGATATAAATTTAGTGATGCATGAGCTCCACTGTTTACGATATTCATTTAGTGTTCATAACCATCATTTAGGTTGGTCACAAGGCCAAGGAAGCCTGACGAGATCCACATCACCGAGTTCCCTGGTCATAGTTTGTTTGGTCAAGCAATAATCTTTTTACACCTAATACCCACTTCAGTAAATATCACAGTGGGTTTAGCACAATTTATCTGCCGAAATCAATTGACTACAGGAAACAGCAAATAGCAACTAACAACACTCTACGGAGAGGGAGAGTGATGTGAGCTGATTTGCAACTGACTACAAAAGCTTCATACAATGTTTGATGTTTACGTAGCTCAAATCTCTCCGTGGACACGATGGATATGCAAGAATGATCACCAACAAGGGTAAATTAGTTGTAGTATTATTAAAATACATTGAATGATAACGGGTTGAGAATGGCACATTTTTAAACCAAAATGCGAACTGACGATACAACCAGGGGAGAAAAGGTGGACAACAGTAGGGAGACAAATCCGAATACTTACATTTTGCACAACCAGGTCGGCCGTATTGTCAATTGCCTGAGCAACTTCAGGAGCACGTCCCGTATAGTTGAGGAAAAGCCAAGTGAACAATGTGACTAGAGCCATATAGAATGGAACCAAGAACATGTTTGTTACGGAGGAGAGACCAATGAATTCGGAGATTCCGGTCACCACGTAGAAGATGAACAGCATCACGGCAAGCACCGCCGGAGTACGAAAAGTCTAGGGATAAAAAATGTATGTATGATATTAGAATGTAACCAGCACTCTAAGCTTTCAGAAACCCCGAGTCACTCATTTGTTAGTAATCTCAAGAATGGGCACCAACGGTGGTAGGCATCTCCTGGTGCACTAGAAAAATTTCATTTTATTGTTTTACGGGGTTCATTACTTTGAACAAATGGTGTAAATTCATAGTGATTCAAAATGTGTCTGCGACACTGAGAGATACTGAGTGCATTCTGTATAATTCTGTGGAATGCTCTGAGCTAAATGTCCAGTGTTAAAACCTCATAACCGATCGTGGTGACCTAGCCCTCTACAAAATGTAAAACTTGATAATCTGGGGAGATTTTATAGACGCCCAAGGAAGAATGAAGTAAATCCAGCGAGGAATAAGCGTACGGTCAAAAACCTAAAACCTGGAGATTTTAACAACCCAGCAAGAAAGCCTTCTGTCTAACACTTCAGATATAGTATACGGCTCAATCGACCGATCATTCATTACCAGGCCAAACAGCACAATCCATTTATTGCAACAGCAAGGACCCCTTGAAGAAGTTCTTTCCCGCTTTCACATATACATTTAATTGATCAACACCCTAGTATTGTTGTGTAGTAATGTACTAGTAAGTGGTAATGTGTGGTGAGAATAACACCATCATACGCATACATATAAACAACTGTTACCAATTCTGTTGTTTTTGAACAACAGCAACGTAACAAAACGTGTATGATGAAGGACACACACGTAAAATGAATGTGTCACATTTCTTCTACGCCTACCTGAAGAAACCTCTTTGAAGAAAAATCGTATGAACCTAGAAACACATCATAAGAACAGGCGCCGTTGTTGATCATTTGATGTTGCAAACAAATTTGGTGCAGCACTAAAGCAGATTGGAGCACAATAAGAACAAAATGATGATACTGAGAGAGACGGATTCGTTTGCGTGTAAATGGTGATATATCAAGGGTATAGAAACGCAAATATAACGTCGTTTCTGAACGTTTGGCTTAGGTACAAACATTTTTATGACCAATCTCACTTGCACTTCATTGCTTATAAATGTTTGAAATGCATACACACACACAAACACATATATATGATCCAGAATGAACGTTAAACAAATCGCAGTAAAAACCTTTATAACAAGGAATATGTACATTTTCTACTGGGCGGGATACCCAGACGAAAGTAGATAAATTTTTAAAAGCATTCACAACCACAGTCTTCGCCTAGATAAAGTCGGACCCGCAAAGCAGTTGGGTGTGTGAAAACCGCAATCCACTGGGAGCGATGCCCAATTCACCGGATCACAACCATCGACCGGATTCAGAGGTCTAAAGTTGGTCAGAATTGAGGATTTTAGCCAAATTCCCTGGGTGAACTGCCTGCCTTTGGCGTTTTGTCCTTGCGAATTGGTGGGAAAACGTCACAACGAGAAGGGCTTCCTCAGCAGAGGCTATTTGAGACGCTTGTTCGAAAAGGAGCGTTACGCAAGATGCAGACACATTCCCGACCATAACGAAGCTTCTGGAGGCCATTGTTTACGATGGCTCGGACATGTTGATATTGTCTAACTAGCGATTAACGCTATGCGCCGCGTTTAAGTGCACTCTCATTCGTGGCTCCATAAAGCTGAGGCGTACATCAGCGGCCACACCACGGGAAACCGCTCAAAAGGCGGGTTAAGCCAGGCCGAGTGTATCCGAGGTGAACGGTGAACAGGTTGTCGAGGCAACTATTTCTGAAGGGGCGGAAGAGATCCACTACCTAATCCAACAGCTATGAAGGAGATCCATCCAGCTAACAGGGATGCATGGACCGTTGGACTTTAGCTACATCTAACGAATGGCGAATGAGCTCATACAGAGCCCCCGGCAGCTGCCGCCTTGCAATCCGCACTTGGCTGTGCAAATACTAGAGCTGTGGCCTAAACAACACCGAGTGACTTTGAGGTCTCTCGTACCAAGCTCTTAGGAAAATTCACGATTATCATGGAACCAGGTTGCCCTCTCCAAGGAGCAAGCTGCAGTAAAGTAGAGAAATGCAAGTTACTGCAACAATGCTGATAATGAGTAAAATGGTGTGCAAACCGGACACAATAAAAAATACATATACTCAGACGACTACCGAATGGATAGATGACCTTATCGTTGGGGATTCAGCTGGAGGAGAAAAAAGAACAAACAACAAAGCATGAACATCCTGGAAAGCCCGGGACGGTTTCCTGTGAGGTATGTTGGGCAAGCATTTCAGGGCGGAACCGGGTTAGGCGTCAACGGTTGACTTGAATACATCTAAGAACTCACTTGGAAGATATTTTTATTCGTATTGGCCAGTCGATATTCGTTGGCTAACTGTGTCAGTTGATTCTTCAATCGTTCCAGATAGGTAGCGGAGTACGATTCCCCGCCCATTTTCCGGATCCCACTGAATTTTTGCACGGCTGCGTTGAATGCTCGAGTATGCGCCGCTTCTAGGTCCTGTGGATTCACATACGGTTTGTCTGGGCCGCAAACCTGTACGTAGTTGGGAGCAACATAGAGCATAGGTAATGAATGATCTAAAAACTGAGCTCATCATTGACAATGTGCCGTGAGATCCTAGGAGCGGTTCGGTTATAGATTTGATGTGTCCCATAAGGGTGCATATCCATTTGTTTTTACAAGGTACTTGAATATTTCTGTGCATTTGCACGTCAAGTTGCCGAGGTTAAAAACGACAGAACAATGCATACGATGACAATGATTGATTTTTTGATCATTATTATATTCCACAACAATCTGCTTTTATACTGTGTATGAAGCAAATCGCGGAAATATAAATCCTCAAGGGATTGAATACGGTTCATGATTTACTTCTGGAAGAAAAACTACCGGGTTGTCCTAGCAAAAGCAAGCAACAGTGAGCAGCCCACAACCAAAGCCATCGGTTAGTCAGTTTGAACTGCGAAGAAAGCAGTTTATTGGGAACCAGCGTCAGATTAGACGGATCACATATACTTAGGGCGTTGTCCACGCGCCTAATATAATAGATTACTAAATCAAGTTGGAGACGACCGCCAGAGTGCCCTGGAGACACTTGACACATGCACACACACAGTGTGGTAGAGGCTACGGTGCATCACTTGTGCACAATAGAGCGTGAAGATTAGATGACCTATGTCGGATAATGCACGGTATTCATCGGTGGTAAACGGGCCAAGTCGACCTTGCAGCCAGCTACCACGCACGGACAACGGTAATCGAACATTCGTGAAGGTGGCTTATTTTCCGCGATCAGCCGTGCTTGTGTAGAGCAATCACGATAACCTGCGACACGTAACATTGGCACCAATTATAAGGATCTGCTATTTGTTTATGGAAGCGGGAACCGTAACTTTGAACAGCGACTTTTACGACGTTTGAAATGAGATAAGCAATGTAGTCGGTCGAGCGACAGCTGAGCCTTTTACCATAGGATTTGCGTGGTAATGGAAAAGCTCAGGCTATGGAGCGTAAGGATCAGTAGGCATCAGTGGCAAAGACAAGAGCTACTCGATCATCATCCATATTATTTTACCAGAGATGATAATCACTGTGGCATATACATTTGTTTGATCTGCGCACAAAAGCGAAGTGAACGATAAATTCCGAGAAGCTTTCCTTAAACACATGGCAGAATGCGGTCTCTGTGGTCCACTGCAAGTTGAATACTCCACACTCAGCTATTTTCAGGCTATCCTGCCAAATTAGTAATTTACTAATTTGGTTTACGACCTACAAAAACGTAACCGAAATAATGTGCAAAAAAGTAAGATATAGCACACAACATGATTTGGGCGCATCCCCGATTTTCCAGCATTTACCAAGAAGATTTAAGAATTGGTTCGTGAAATGTCGTATAACTACGCCTTGGTCCATCACTGTATTGGGCTTGTGTACGGATTTCAATTTCCACGTGAAAAATTGATTTAATCTCGGAAATGCAACTTAGTGGTGTGAAATGTTTTTTGATCATTCCTCGACATTAATAACAATGTGTATACTAAAGCGAATTCAATGGGCGGAATCACTCACACAAACCTGGAGCTCACCGTCAGAAGGAAGAAAACAGTTAACACCAGACCACTGAACGACTCTCTCTCCTCGCTGTAATTTTTTTATTACACACTTTCATGTGATGAACAGCAAACGGAGTTAACCCCATAGTCACGAGGACCTGCTGTTCAGTGATCGAAGGCGGTAACCTGATCCCCGGGGCTTGGAGTAGCGAACCACAGAAGGCCCCGATAGGTTATGTGTGGTATTGGACCGGACGACAGAAAAGCTGCCTACCACCAAAGTTGGGTGGCGCTGGCGGGGCTCGAACCACAGGGTCCAAAGCACGTGTGACAGCGACTAAACCACCGCGCCACCACCACGCAAACAAAGTCGGCGAGGTCGGCGGGGATCCATGCTTATCCAGCAAGGAAACGTCACTATACATACTGTTCTTTTAAGAGGAATGGGGTTATTATATAAAAAACACTCAGATTATTTGGTCTGTTCACAGCCCTGGTTTGGACACCGATCAAAATAGTTGAGGTATGCGGTCTAAGTGTCGATGTAAATGGAAGGGTTTTCATTACGATCCACGAACTCATGTGTTGTATAACTAGTGGAAATTCGGAAGTGAAATAATCTGAGAATCCAAGTAGGCCTGAACGTCTATACGCAGTTTCCCGCAATAAAGCTATAGGCATTTGATCATTAAGTGTCTGCCAGATCGATCAAGAAGTGCAGTTAAAGCATTTCACACCCCAAGACACATTTTCCAAGGTACAATCGACTTTGTCAAGTCAAAGTTAAACCGTATCAGAACACAATACAGCGATTGGACAAGGCATAAATTCACCAAAGTTCACGATTCTACTGGTTAGCGTTCGTGAGGAATTCCGAAAAAGCGAGGGTGGGTTAAACTCATTTCCTGTATTCCATCAGATATATATTATAACAATTCAACTCTATTAACTGTCTTAAGTACTGGAATATGAAAAGCTTGGTAACCGCGGTGGTTTTACAATTTACGCACGGACGCCATCTGTTTTTTTGTACAGCACACGTTCTACCAGCCGAGCTATGATGCCACCGCTCGTTTCACACTTAGATCACCCAATTAACTTACAGAGGCATATCGAATTCATCAGAGGCCACTCCACTTTTCACAATTCGAAACATAAGACAGTTGTCTTCCGTAGTTTATTGTATTAATTCATTACACACTAACGCAATCCACGAACAGCTAGTATGTTTAAGCACACTTCAAGTCAGTCGGACTGCGACAACAGCAGCCACTCTGTTCGATCCAAATAAAGTGATTGTTTCAGTTCTACACACTAACTGAGAGAAACGGTAGATCGCCGTAAACACCAACACCACAGTGGGTGCGACGTAGTATATTTTTCTGACAAGATGGTATCTACGATACGGCTGAGGCAAGACCAATGACGACTTCAAAACACCTTGCCCATGAATCCGTCAAAAATATGCAGTGGTCTTGTTTTGCGGCGAAGAGCTTCGTTTTCAAATGCAGTACTGTGGATGTGTGGATGTGCAAAGATCGCTTTAACAGAGCTAAAAGCTGCCTGTTAAACAGGTTTGAATTCAGTTGACACATTAAATCTTGAACCGAGACAGTGACACTCAAAAGTTAACTTAGGCTGTCTGAGGCGAGCATTCCTTCTCGTCGTTAGAGATTCGCTGTTGCCGTCGTACTATGCCAGTAGTCTAGGACGTTTATTCTACTTTCGTGTTCGACACGANTATATATATATATATATATATATATATATATATATATATATATATATCATAATAAGTAATGTATGAATGACTGGACAAAGTTTCCTTGGAAGCACGACCGGTTTCGCGGTTCTTGCTGCTTGTCAGGCGTGCATATTCGGTAACCTTTTTTCAGTTCACTCATATACTTGTACCCAGGAAGTATACCGCCATAAGAACCTCATTTGCACCACCAGGTTATTTTGAATGGACAGCTCTTTAAGAGCCAGCCCATTGAAGAATCAGTACCATGGTTCGATGTTGCTAATCGGAAGAAACGTGACTTGAGCCTCTTCAAAGAGTACTTCGTAGTAAGTAGTATACATATAATCACCGGCTTGCAAACAAGCCAATACAACAACAATGATAACATCAATGGGTACGGATGAGTGAAGTGAAATGGGGGAAACCAAATAACGGAGAACATGAAGAACAAATGAGTGAACATTTTCGATAGTTTGACCGTACATATATCTACACTTTTATCCATTGTGGGGAACAGTGTTTCAACAAACAAACTACACAACAATCGCGCCACTGACTACTATTCTGGGTTATGTCTAAGCGTATCTAACCAACGGCAATCCTCATCCCATGGACCTCAACCTAGAAGGCGGGCTGCACCAACCTAAGCCAAAGTTGAGGCTAGCTTTTTTAAACCACTACGCTTCTTCCAGCGCTACCCAGCATGTGCAAAAAGAGAACCGAAGGATAAACGATGGGCAGGCATGCGCAATACGTGACCGAGACATCGGAGGCGGTATAGAGTGACTACTTCTGTTAGAGAACGACTATCCGCACCAACACGCGACGACGGACCTCATCATTGCTCACCTGATGTTCCCACTAAACACGGACAATGCTTCGGAGACATTGGCGATGTACACCCTTCCCTCAAGGGACAGTCGGATATCATGGCGGTGCCACAGGTGTCGCAAAAAGGTGTGGGAAAAGCTCAAATGTTGCAGTCCCCGTAAACCAAGAAGAAAAGCTCCCCCAGATGTTCCAGTTCCGATTTTCAGTTTTCACAATCACTAGCCTGATGTGCTGTCCGTTGGTACCCGACACCAATACAATCGACAAGATAGAAAAGGATAACATGAGTGCATAACAAAAGAAAAAGTTAAATAGGCAATAAAAAGGAGTAATTGCAAAAACCCCACAGCGAATTACATTCATGGATTTCACTTCAACACTGCACAGCTCATACACCAGNCCAGCCAAAACACTGTACCAAAAAGCGAAATATAGCTCTCTTCGAAGCATACGCTTCTACAGAGTCAGAAGACACTTGGACCTAAAATTTCTTTTTCCTTTGTAGATCTAGTCAGACTGATATTGCGTTTCAGGTAGAGAATAGGAATGTCAAAACAGGTCGACAGTTGTAGAATGAGGTGCTTTCTATAATGATATCCATTCAACGAGTTAATTGACTTGACAAATGAAATAACAAATAAAAATGACGCTGATGCAGCCTCTGAAATGAAGGTGATTGAAGTAGTTTGGTTACGGTTCACGTCGTCCGACTACGGTACTCGTGAGACAATGCTTTATCTTCCCACCATGTCCAGGAAAATACTAAAGCTCCAACTAATATTTCAAAACATGAATTAGCACCGTCAAATCACAAGTTGGACGTTCGAGTCTCTGATCAGTATACAGTATATACCGCTGGAACCCGGAATGGGCCTCCAATTCTGTCGGTTTGGTTGTTAACCGCCGCTCGTGAGCATTTGCTGTCCGAGACATTATCAAAGGGAGCTAGTCGAGCAAAGGGTCTGCTGATGTAATTATCCACGGATAGAGCCTACTATTCCGAAACACTGATCTACAAGATGAACATGAGGCAAGCACAAATTGATATAACACTGGGTCGGTCAATACTCGTGAAATCGACAGCAGTAGCAGTTGTGTGAGCCGAATGGGCTGCTATCAATTAAGTGACAAGATGCGACTTAATTTGAGATTTCGACAAGTAATTCATCTGGGCATTAAAACTTTGGAATCAGTAATCTGACCACCGCTTGTTCTTTACTAGCTGCCAATATAAATCGTCAGAGACGTTCTACCACCAAATGGAGGTTCGCTTCTGCACTTTGACGATTTTTAACCAGGGCCGCTCGGGCACTTAGTTTTGTTTTAATAGACAGGCCTTTACTTCATCGTTGTCGGGGCAGTCGTGATGCAGCGGTATGTGTTACCATTGTACGGACCCGGAATTCGTATGTCTAAACCTGACGAACACGATTCGAGCCCTTCTTTGTGCATGACAAGCATTTTTCGATTCCCCGAGGCTCGTTTTTCATAAAATTGTATATACCTTTGTAGACTCAATAAAGATGAAATAAAACATTAAATATTAAAAGTATCAATAAATTCACTCAGGATCTAGGCGAGATATCACATCGATCCCAGGGAAAGGAGCGGTGCAATAGATAGTCCACGATATAGTAACAGCGCTTATGTTGGTTAATTCTTTCTGAATCACTGGCTACAGACCGAGGGAACACAATCAAATTACTGACGAAAGTGGTTAAATTATATGATCTTACATCGAAACCAGTGGACGAAGTGTCCTCCCCAATTATCTTCAGATCTGCTTTACAGAAGCGTGAAGAAATAAGATGCGGTTATTTTCTGTGTACATTTCTGATCGTAAGTCAATCGTGGTGTTATGTTCTGATGCCTCTTTTAATTCGTCATTAGAAAAATGAACAAGAATGAAACAGCGGCCTTCGAACCCAGGCTATACACAGTGAATCCGAAGTGAAACTAGGGGGAAGTGAGATGATAGACAGGCCTCTGTCAACTACCAACACCGTAATGAAAGCGATAAATCTAACCGATTTGGGAGTTTATTCCAGAATTTGAGGGTACTGATTCGTCGTAATTCCTCAGGACAGGGAAAAGTGTGCAAAACGATAAACTAAATGGGACTACTCCGATGTGTTTACATGACACGAAACCCACACATACTAGATTAAATCTTACGTGTTTTAATATTGTAAGTGAAGGAAGAAATTCACAAGAGGCAGATCGATAGGAGATCTGCATGGTAAAAAGTGCCCGTCTGAGAAAGTCAAATATCAAGCCAAGTGGGCGCAAACATACGTGCATTTACACAAACACATCTTACAATGACAGACAGGCATTAACAAGCACGTGGTTTAGTTAAAGCGGGACCAATGTGCATCAATATACTTGCTCTATCCGTGTTCTTTTCGCCTCACATCACAATTCATCGGAATTAGCTGCACAACTTTTACTCTACGGATCAATCGTGTGTATACAAAAGTTTTCAACTGGTGGTAGTAAACTAACGCAAGAGCGATACAAGGCTAGACTAATTCTAAAGCTAATACCTCGACCTAGGGCCATTCATAGAACTCAGTACGAAAATACAAAAGCGCGCCTGAGTGCGAACGAAATTAGCAAACAGCGTCAGTCAAAATCCTAGACAATCTTGGATATAATATCCTTATGGAAAGTCGAAAATTCGTATGCAGTAAGGGAGACGATTTCCCGTTGTCCACAAAAAACTTCACTACTTGGGCGGGCGGTTGAGTGGTAAATGTCAGCAAACTATCGCCCCGAAGGACCTGTTCGAATCTCACCACCACTGCCTGACTTTCCCCATTCTGTTAAGTGGCAGTCCTTTTATTGGTCGCTCCCCCTCCCTAAAACTTGTAACATTAAGTACTCAATAAAAGGAAGTGAAATGAAAGAAAAGATAACTGGAACCACCAGCATAATGAAACATCGTGAGAACTACATCGGCTTGGCAGAGACGAAGGGTCTTCTTTCAGGTAAGTGAGGTATGCGATGATGTAACAGGACAAACCACAGCCGCGGAAAGCATGTTAACGGTCCAAGCTGGTCAACGTAATCCTAATACAAATGGATCGCAAACTACAAAAACAGTGGGACGTTAACCGCAGTCCTGTCACAGTTCGGTTCACTAAAAGATAGCTCCCCACTGCACTCTATGCTCAATCACTCCAAAGGTCTATGGTGTGCGTGAAAATCAATTTCCCTAATAACACTTCATGTTTTGGGTTAGAATTAAACTACAAACGGTTCTTCTCTAGGGAAATTTGTTGAAAAGAATCACTGCTATAATAAAAGACCAAAAGGTGCCATATACGAGGAGAAATTCGCCTCACCTTGTTCATTTCTTCCGTGTAGTATTCCTGACATTTCATGATCGCATTCAAGTTATTTGCCTCAGCCGTGGCTTCAAGCATTGAACGGGGCTCGGGTAATGTGTCGCCTTGATAGATTTCCATATACGCTTTGAAATAGGTGAGCCATTCACGACAGTTAATGGTCTCTCCGTTGATCTTTTTCATTTGCAAACTGGACGGGGATAGAACTGTAGGTACGAAGATGCGGAGCTCGTTCACAAATTCCGGGTCGATATCGGACAACCGGCCATCAAACGTCGGATTGGTGGCTACTTTCAAACCCGGGTGGGGAAGGAGAAAGCAGCTGACTCGGGAGAAGCATGAGCGAATATGACGTCGAACGGTTTGATGTTCAGCCTGATGATTTGGTAGTATCTGTCGGGTGTAGGAAACAAACGGATTCAGTGAAAAGTGTATTCCTAAATTAGTTCAAGAGCCACAATTCCTGCAGACAGTCGCAGCACCACAATTGCTTAAAATTGGGAGATTACAGCCGATAACCGCATAAATCCATTCACAGCGCAATCACCTACACATATCATACTTATTATCTTTGTTCCTGCCGGGTTCAATATCACATCTTTGTCACGGTGACTTTCAGTATTTTTTTAATCCAAATTTCAAGGTCTGGGTTGTTACTTCACACAAGCGAATAACAGATCTTCGTGGATGTATTCACTTTTTTTGTTCATTACAGTGAGGAATGGAACAAAAATAAACTATAAGAGACATCAAAAAAGACTGACCCTCAAATTGTCGTTTATGATTTGGAAAGTGACAAAGTAGTCTTTCATGTGGAAACCAAATTCATTGCAGTTGTGAACAGCAAACTCTACGCAATACAGACATTCCAAGTGAGAATATGATAAAGTGAGCATTTTAGTACGAGGCAACTACCCCTTGTTCGTCAAAATACCGGGGGATGAGCGGAGTAAAATGTTTCGCCGAATCGTTGGAACCAGCGGGTACATGCAGTTATACGGTCCTTCACCCTTAACGTACCTTGGTAATGGAGATCCATATTATCACTCATTTCGGCCCTGACCCTAATTAGTTCAGTCAGCAGTACTAATGGTATATTGTGCAAACTGCGAGCTAACAGTAATGGATTCAGTTATCTTTGTTGGATGGTGAGGCTCTCGAAAGTTAGGAACGCAGTAAAACATTATTCAATCAGCTTTACGAACGTATGTCTAACAATAAATGAGTGATAGTTCTGTTAAATGATCTCCCCCGCCACTGATCTTATAAAAATAATGACAATAGTGTAGATTACGACAAACCATAGTAACTCCAGATGAAACATATAAACGAGGACAACATACAGGGAGAAACGTCAACTCGCTGGTGTGCGAACTTAAGCCTCACATCGACTGTGGTTGGTTTCTTCTAAACTGTTGTCTTACGACAGTTTTAGCACTGTCACATCCGAATATCACGATGGTTGTATGGGATTTTCGTCATTTCGGATCACAGCCAAGTTTAATCGGATTTGTTAGCGTAACCATTGATCATCGTAGTTAAAAAAGATACAGCTGAAACAAGAAATCATGTCTGAACATATGGAACCTAGTATGCATAAGCAACAAACGGGATGCCAGAAAAACAGAACAAAATAAAAGAACTGAAATTGGAACCTAAACTTTTCCAGTTCTCTAAATCAAGGGGTCGCGAAATGTTTCCGAAATGAGGAAACCGCAAAACCAAGAAATTGTGTTTATCTCGGATTTCTGAAACATGGGTCATTATCTAAAATGGTAAGCTTCTAATCCATCCTTCAAAACTAAAATTATTTACGAAGTTGCCTTTTTCATAAGTGCTTGAAATAATTTTCTAGCGAAACGAGAACTCACTGCTTTCTAAGTAAGGGGAGAAACAAGCAAGGTTATGGTAGAATCGATCAAATGGAAAGTTTCAAATGCTGAAGCCGGTTTTCAGAAAAGGGATAAGTGAATGATATTTACAACTCGCTGGCCTCAATGGTGAGCAGATCCAGAGAACATGAACGCAGCGTATGAGATGTGTTGGGCAGTGAAGTATGATAGTATATTTAGATACCCTATACAACTCCACTACGATATGTCCGCTAAGAAACATAACTTCACTAATTTCACCCAGCATTTGTGAAGCTGCCGTAACTCCTTGGCCTTGCGAGCTATAAAAGACGGCTCCTCATGGCCCCAGATACAACCATACAGCTTCAGTTTGAACAACCATTAACCATGCACTCTCGTGCGTCGGTTTTGGTTGCTGTCTTTTGGCTGCCCATTGGGATGAGGAATAGGAGGAGAAAGGAAAGTTGAAAGTGGATTCGAAAAGAAAATGGAGAAGTTCAGTGGTCTAAGGTTGCAAAGAAAGTGAAGAGATGCAAGAACGCCA
>UZAN01041631.1:4823-14839 GCA_900618425.1 Echinostoma caproni
GCTTTAATTGGCCAATCAGACATATGTACTATGATCACCTTACATATGTTAGAGCCGGATACGATATATCGAACAGAAATGTTTTCGCGAATACCGTTTTCTACGTTGTTCTCGTTTGTTACCCAAACTAATAAAGTTCACTTTTCCTCGTATTTATAAAAATGTAGCTCACGAGACACCATTATCTTTCTTTAAACAGGCGGGCCACTAGCTGATCTACCGGGACATTCCAACGCGCAGTATTCTGACTATATTCACCATCAGCCCATTGTATTGATTTGCAGCCCAATTATTTTTCTCCACAAATGATCGATGCGTGTGAAGGCTGACAAATAGTACTCCGGGGAGTACTGCACATTCACGACCGTAATTTCGATAGGTTCGGGTGAATCCAAAAAGATAAAACTATTGTTTGGATAACGTTGGTGTATGTAATGTTTGCAGTTGAAGTCCTCGAAGTCACACCCAAGGCAATCACTCGTTCTGAGTGTTCATACGCAGACACTGTTGATCACATGAGGCTATGCATTACGAAATATTGAGAAACAAAAATTCACATAGTGCTAGGTGGGATATAGCAGGGAACTATAGTTCATAAAGTTGGGGATGTGGTTTTAAAAGTATAAAAATGACAGTAATACTGGGTTTGATTGATACCTGTCTGAGTAGCACTAAGCTCTATTTAGATTGAATTTGTTTGGGGCAGGTTTATTGATTATTGTTTCATTGACCGATATGGGAACTACCCCCTATGCAGTCTGAGATCGAACGCTAAATGCACATTATATGATTTCGGTAGATCCGTAGATAAAAGATAACGAATTTTTTTCAGTCCCAGTGGTATATACAGAGGTGTTATTAGCTACAACGAATAAAAAAATCTCATCTTGTGCGGCAGAAACAACAGGAGATTAGTGTAGGTCAGGAAATAATCAGTTTACCACCTCATCCAAAATGCATTTTGGTAAGTGGAAACACATTCGATGCTTTCCAGCTACGAGGCGAGTATTAGTTCTTAACAACCCACGCAATACATGTCTTTTAGTAATGTAAAAAAGCATAAATGAATTGATTAATAATAAAATCGCTTCGGAATAGAAAGAAAGAGTTCAGTTGCTCGTATAGTCTGCTGGCATAGAGACATCACATATGACCACCAAACATAAACGCATTGCATTCTGACGGAGAAATCTGTGATACGTATCACCTGATGGATGTTTCTTTCTCACCCCAAAAATTATATGTATATGTTTGTATATGTATATACATTTGGATTGATACGTTACAGTAAACATTGTCCAAACCAATTTACGGGAAGATAGGCAACCGTAACATGGATTCTCTCATCGAGTGCAACATTTCTCCATGGGAGATTTCTATCAACATCGCACAGTACTCGTATCGTAAACTGTTTCATGTCAATGTTCTTGATGTGAATCCCACTTAGAGGACGGTGTCTTTTAGTGTGAAGATATAGGTTGGTCAAAATCAGTTCAGTCTTTTCGGTGGTCACAAGTTCCATACGTGTATTCATATATATTTGCGTTGGTGACCATATCTTTTGGACGATTGTGTGGTTTAGATGAAAAGTTGCTAATAAAAATTCAGCAATCTAACTAAAAACTGATTATTCAATCGATGGGTAATACCCATCTTAGAGAATGTTCTGATTTGTGTTGCGACACAATAGACAGTGAAAAAAGCATTGAAAACCTCCGAGAAAGGCAACTAATTAGAAATACAATCTTTAATTAATTCAATATACTGGTTTCGTGGTGTGGTATCAAAAAGCTCTCGAGATAAATGCGGTTTGCAACTGAATTTGTGGATCCAGTTCTACTCAAATATTACATCGTGAAAATTCAAGTGGGCTTTGGGTTCAATAAAATCAAAAATGAGGCTCCACGTGTTGCAGATCTACCAAATTACACGAAAAAGCGTTTCCCTTTCGAAACTCTGGAATGGTTAACTTTTAGAAATATTGGTCTGCGGAATATGCTGACTGACATAAGGCACAACATTTTTCAGTATAGATTTAAATAGTAAATTTTTCACCATTTTTATTGCCCGATAAATTTTTATTTTACTTCCGTTCATCGGGTTGGGTTCCAATGTGGCATTCTTGGAGCAGTTGTCCATTCACGTAAATCACATGTCGAAGGGAGAAGGAGAGTTAATAGGTGAGTTTAGTTTGGTATCATTTAATTAATTTTAGCCTGATTTTTGGTAAATGTTTTTCTCCTGATAAAGGGCCCAGAGAAATCGAATTTCGGTATCATTCTCGAATGGTTTTAAGAGGCGTTTCAGAGTTCACTGGTAACTTACTCGCAAACATGGCATATTTGGTCAGATAATAGATTGCTCGAGGAACGATGAATACGCTGTCGATGATGACCACCAACGCGTACGCTTTTGGAGCTTCGTGTATCGTATGCCCGTCAAACCATCGATAGACAACATTTTTGAAGTAATCCCCAGAAGTCCGTTTCTCCTGATCCCCCTCCGTGTCGGATGTTGCTGTTGCTGCATGTTGCTGTTTTCCGGAATCACACTTCGCGGCATTTGAGTCCGTGGCAGAGATCTGACATCGCCTTCGTAACCGAAGCATAATTAGGGCAAATGTGCCTAGAAAGCCACACACAACACACGGGATAATTTCTGTCCACATATGATCAATCATCGGCCAGATGACATTTAGGAACAGTGGACTGAGTGTGGTCGTAGACGAGAACCCACATTCACACGCTTTTCGAACCAGTCTCTCGTGAAGTGTTTTCGTATGTAACAATGAGAGGTCAAATGTCCAAAGGAATTGGCTGTCTATGGTGATAGCTAAAACAGCAGACAGGATCAGTACATTGCGAGTCCATTCCCGTCGATAGACTGCGGCGTACAGATGGGGACTTCGAGCAAATCGCCAAGTATCAATGGCGAATCCAATGAGCAACGCTGCATGTACATGTCGTAAACCGCTATGAATCATTGTCTGCAGCTGACATGCGGATCTGTCGAGAAATTGAACAGCTGTAAATAGCCGGATGCCACCGTATGCTTCAACCAAGTAATCTGTTCCACGAGCGAATAAATCAATCTGATCTAGTAAGGTGATGTACACAAAATAGATGGCCAAAGGGAGACGGCGACGGGAAAGTTTGTACGCCGTTCGCAGCAGAAAGAGATTTGAGAAACAAGCCAGTACAAGCAAAAAAGGCAGAATGACGCGCGCTACAGCATCCAAAGGGAGGCGATTACTCTCGACCACAGCCACAGAGGTTCCATGCTCGGATAGGAGAACTTCACGGACATTGACCGGACCAAGGAATGTGCCAGTGATTGGCTGACCATCAGTCAACGTGTGTACTACAGTCACTCCCGTTGGTTTATCTCGGTCCATATTGATGAAATGGCTGGGATACTTGGTAAATTCTGCGTCAGCTGGTGTTGCTAGTATTGAAGGAAAAACAAACCAAATGTCACTGATGAAAAAAAGACGTTTTCTTCCGTAATATCGGTCATGATTATCAAGGTAAAAGAGGACTAAAGTATGAGAAGGAAATTCGTAATTATTTTGGACGTTCATACTTTGTATTTCAGAGAATTGATTGATCAAGTATTCAATTGTTCTCAAGTATAAATGGTGTGTTGTAAGTGAAAGTGTAATATTTAATCTTAATTTAAACGAATCCTGCTGTGAAAGAGAACAAAGTTAATGTGACACTGTAGATGAAACACGGAGTCATTTCATAGTTTCAACTATTTTGTCCAAGAATTGTACTGGTTAGTTGCAAACGAATAACTTCAACCGCTGACCGATGCTGCAACCTTTTAACACTGTTTATCGTTGTTTGTCAGTTACCGTTTTCAAATGAATTTTAAATTTTAACCAAATTCTGCTTTCCCTATGTAAGACTGCGTTGGCATTATTCGAGAAAACATTAGTGCACAGATCGAACTGAGACACCTTAGCTATCAATTCTGAAAAAAGGATATTTTGATTGGTTCTCTAGGTACCGTCCATCAGCTCTGTGGTTATTTCAAAGGATGACCTCTCAAATAGAAAGCGAAACCGCAAAGATGCTGTCCACTTTTAAAGTTATTTCGCTCGAGAAACATTCAGGGACATTTACAACCCAATCTGAGGGTAAAGTCGAAATTTATGGTATGCGAACTAATTTTCAAGGGGTCGGTTTTTTGCAATATGCACCTAATGTGATCCACTGTCGGCAGATTAAAGCAAACGAAAATGCGCATCCTAATCATCCAATCGTGCCTATGAAGTATGATTGTAACGTTCACTTACACGACAAAAGCGGTTTGCGGTGCGCAGAGATTTACGATTCGGCTGCGGTATTTTGTTGTACGTTACTTTTGTGTATACAGTGGGTAATTGGCTGTATTTTTGTGCAGTTGTCGTAAGTGAAATACCAATTCGATAAATTCGGTATTTATTTAAACTATTGCAAAACCAAACGTAATCAATAATATTACAGTGCAGGTTCATTCGTTTAGTGGTAAATCATTTGAATTGCAAATAGGCGCCAAATTTTGTCCGGGTGATGGTTTTATGGGACCTTATATTAGCAGATTACTGCAGACTCATTGTGTATTTCCTCAGAATATATATGTATATAAGCAGTTCAAAGAGACGGGTCTATTATTTGTTGATTATTATTGATCTATTTAAAAGAAACAAGCAGCTAAGCAGCATGCTGTAAAATACATAAAATGAAAGGAGTGGAATTAGTTGTGGGGTTTGAGAGCTTTTGAATAGATGATGCTTTCCTCACTCCGACGGAACGTAAAATTGTAGAAACTAAGGATGCCTGGAAAGGAGTTTGTCGATTACGAATAAAACAAATGTGAGATTGTGTACAGAAGCCAGTAAATGAGAAGGGTAGACAATGGTGAGAAACCTCCACAGGTAGATGAGAGAAACATCACTTTTATGGTCATGGTAATAAAACCACTTGAACCAAGTTACTTTGCTTGCACACCTTCCATTTTACAATTCCATTAAACATGGACGTCACAGTTGCCAGCATTTCCTAACACAATCATTTGATGGGGTTGCGTTGTTATAAGAAAACGTGGAAGCGCCATTTCTGAAACAATTTTACATCTTCTGTCAACCAGATGTTTTATAATTGAGCTGCTTTGGTTGTAAGTTCTAAGAGTTCATGGTTTACCATGTATTTAATCCACGTAAAACTCATCTTTTTAATAGAACACCGATCGTCTGCTGGTTACCAGTAGTCAATATCGATTACTGATGAACTGGATTTTGTACATTAGTAAGAACAACCTGACAGGGTGCAACATTATTACGCATTTGATGGTATTAAATTTGTTGTCTAAGATGCCGTGAACATTTCCGCTGATATTACTGAGTATAATTTAAAGATGATGTCACTAACTTGATTCCTGAATATTCAGTTTGGGGCTCCTGAAATGCGTTGAGGGGGTTCGTGAAAGAAATCACCGGGTAACCGTTCCCAAATTTTACTTCAACTAACTCATCTATAGCAGCCTTACTTACCATTAATTTTTGAACAGCCCGCTGAAGTGTTCCACTGCTATTTTGGCTGATGACATCAACCGGTCTAACGTATTTAAATCTTTGTTTTTCTACGGAATGAGTCGTTGGCAAGTGGTATGCTGGTCGAGAGAGAAAGATTATGCAAACGACTTCAACCGTTGTTAGGCAGAAACATACCCTTTGTTTGGGTGCAGACTCACAATTGCATATTCCGCTGAGAGAGGGCGAACGTCAACTAGCACCATTTCCATAATTGCCAAATATGATCTCCGTATTCTCTTTTTCTGAGCGTAGGCCAAAGAAATCCTGAGGATATGCCATAAATAACCGAATGATTTTGCGCCACATGATGAAAAGCTAAATGACCATTCAGAACGAGTTAGCTGTCCGTGCGAACAGAAAAATACCGAAAAAACAGGAGATTGTTTCCTTCTGCTTATCATGTTTATCCTGTTTTCTCCATAGGCTTAAGAACCAAAATTTGTCTAAACGAAACCCTGCATCTTACAGCTGAAGGAGTTCTGTGATGTAAAGGTAGATGCGCAAAATAAGACTCCTAAAAGTATCAAAGAAAATATGAGATAAATTGATCGATTTTCAGCGAAGTTCATAAGATCCTCCGAGCCAATATCACATTCTTGTCCGTATGAGGTCATTGTCACCGGTGGACCAGTAAATCACGTCACAAGATCACCAAAGTGCACAGCGTTCCATGAAATTGTGACTAAAACCGAGTATATTAAGATACTCAAATCCATTTAGAAAATTGTCCGTTGAGTGGATTCCATGTATCGCCGCAACATCGTTGGTTTGTTTCGTAATTTGCCATAAAATTCGTCTTAGGATTTCACTGAAGCTTGCTCATCCAGGTCACTGATTTTTCACAATGGTTTAACGATATGAGTATCATGCTTCTATTGAAACGTTTGCGTTACGCACGTTTTATTTTACCTGCATGCTGGTATTTTAAGTAAAATGAACAACCACGAGACCAATTCAGCATCCGTGAATGGTGGTAGGAGATGGGATGCGTGGACAATTCGAATAAAGCATAATTTATGAATCTGGATATCGTTTCTCAGCTCTTTTAAGCTGTTTCAACTATCATCCGTTGTGCACTCTGACTGACGGAAAGCAAAATAGATCGTGAAACATACATTCTGCATGCAGCATCTGAGGAATTTGTCCTTACATTTATTTCAGCAGGTGCGAACCAAATATACATTAATAAGTACAGATACAAACAGGCTAAAACGTAAGCCTAGAACATATGAACCGGGGTAATTCGATCAAATCTGATACGCTGTTTTATACAAGCTGAATTCGAGAACATGAGGAAATACCATAAGCAGACACAGCAATTTTCTAGCTTTAGCAAATTAGTACGGATGATTTAAAATTTCGCACCAAAAACGCATCTTGGAGATTATACTGAAACTTCTGAGTCTAGGATTGTGCGGAAACATATGATTGGAATACACTTAACAAGCGCTTCCGCAATTTGAGAAAATGTTTAGTCCTTTGATGTTCGAAAGCTGATCAAAGGTTGTGGAACCATTTACACACACTGAAATACCCATATGAGTGAACTGAAAAGGTAAAATCAATTTTTGTTTCATAAATCAAAACTAATTTATGGTAAATTCAATTCATCCCTCTTATTCTCTATTGGGTTGTATCTCTAATTTGCAGAGAAATTATTCTCAGGGGAGCTCAACGAAAAATCTGAAATTGGGTGCAAATTGATTGAATTCCCTTCACCGTAGTAGTTTTGTTTAGGTTTCATTGAATCGAGCCGATTTGGATAGACCAGGGCAGTGGATTCTGAAGTTGTGCTTAAGCGCTTGTATGATGAGTAGCTTGGTGAAGAAAATCGGCCGGCTCGAAGCGCGAATACCTCAAATCGGCCTGAATAAAGGATATTTATGTACACCATTAATCCAAATATCTCGGTCTATTGCATCGTTTAATTAAACACCAAATTAAGTTTCTATTTCGCCGTAGATTGAGCTGTGGGAATAAAAATGATCTCAGTTGACTAATTTTGCCGCATATCTTTTCGGTTGCATAAATTTATTCAATGTTTGAAAATGGTGATCACATTGGTACACAGCTTTATTTGACCGCTAAAAGGTGACATGATTAGAAAGCGAGACCTCGTACAACGTAAACGTGTACCCCTGTTTGATCCATCCTAGTAGTATTCTAGAAAAGTAAGGCGTATTATTGTGTACAACTGTATTGTATTGTATTGAAGTTGTAGCGAGTTATACACAAACTTCTAGTCAGAAAGAGACCACCAGCGCAATACTGAAAGAAGCCAAAAAGTGAGACATCAAGAGAATGAACTTTAAAATGCATTTGAGAGCTCAGAAAGAGCGTTCTCTCTGTCGGCCAACGTCCGGGCAAGATAAGGTAACACAGAGTTTCTGTAGTCCGATATCGGAGATGAGTTGAACTTTTGTTTTCAAAGGGTGAAGGGATGGCATTTGCATGCACACAGGTTAATGTGTAAAAAATGCCCGTAATCAGGGAAAATATTGCCAGCAAACTTCAAGCACGCATCAATATGAACATCACATACATTGTCTACCAGAGCAGACAACGGAACTTGTGAAACACGGCTGATCGTTGAGAGAGGACAACCTCAGTAGCTTGAAATCAGCCTTCAGGAAGCCAAGGGAAATCACAGTGGAGCAGTAAAAGAGTTGTGGTGGTCCTAGCTTACGAGATGACTCACACGTTACAGTTTTTGGACAACCGTGATCAATGAAGCTTCTCGGGTGACGTCAGCAAAGCGCGTACTTGTCGCAGTCCCTAGACTACAAAGCATAGGACGATTGTACCAACCAATCGGAAACTGTACGGCCCAGACAGAAGCTGAACAATTCCAGAAATACTAGCGGGCGATGACCAATGACCCTGTTTTGTACATATTATTCAATCCATCTGATTTCTTTCAACAAACGAACTGTTATTCTTGTAGTTTTTTCTTCGCGTCTCGGTTACGTGGTATACTACGTGCAAGTACCAGTGTGATCCAGTGGTTACTTGGCGTCCGTGATTTCTAGTTAATGATTTCTATTTCCCAATTCGTACTTCGTGATCAGTGTATACTACAAACACTACAGGAGTATAGGAAGAACACAGTATTGAAAAAAAGCTTATATTGCCGACAAATCAGAACAGAAGTGCTGCAATCTTCCCATATGAAGGTAGAAAGTTCTCAGCTTGCGAGTGACAGTTTGGGTGTGTAAGGACCAGCGAAGGTGACTTTCAAGTTTGACAAATAAACACTTCACAAGTCAGACCGTGCTCACCTTTCCCCGAATCTGCATATTTTCAAACGGAGACAACGAGCGGCTTAAAGTAAAACTTCATTCAATGAATTTTTGAGATAAGCATCAGGACCGGATAAAGTGGAACATGTAAGGAGGCGCTGTTTGGTGCACATATGAAGAGACGGTTGACAGTTTCTAATGGGATTCAAAAATGAACGAGACATCCGACAGCGGAGTAGTGCACTTAATACAGAAACAGGGATGTGAAAAGTCTGTCAAAATCTTTGAACATCAATTCAGATTCTTCCATAACGTTTCCATTGGCTTCCCCTAATTTGCGCAGTTGTTGCCCAGTCAGGCTATGAAACGTTTGCGAGCAACTTCCAGCTCGGGGAATACACCAACACTGTCTGCACTTGTGGATTTATAACAGTGGCAATCAGAAGTACATGTCCCCCGAATTTGGTACGTATGAAAACGAGAAGTGTAGGATCTGGAATTTACGCGTTACAATTGAGCGTGGTCTCAGCTCTCGTTTGTCACACAAGTACGTCTTCACTTTTGCAGTCGCCAAAAATAATGGTATTATTTTTTCGAATACATTACCATTCCAATTATTGTAAGAAAAACATAGAGTAGAAATCCATCTGGTTTGCGGTGATTCTTCTGCAGGTTAACATATCACAATTTATATAAACTGTTCCTGTGATGCAAGTTATGTTGACCGAACGAGCATGCGCTTAGCTGAACGAGTCCGTCAGCACCATCCGGCATGGTTGAAAAGTGGAGTAATTAAGACTACAACAGACTGCAACAGCTTGATCGTTTCGCATTTAGTGGAAGAAACTCACGCGGTTAATGTGGCCGAGGCGGTTAGACCCCTCTACTCAGTTCGCAACAAACGATCTGAGAGGATTAGGAGTCGCATTTATGCCACAGTGGAAGTGATCGAAATCCGCCCATATAATAACCCCTCCTATGCTCCCAAAAACACTTTGTAAGAACACTCGATGTTCCATGGTCAACACGACACAACACAGCCATCTCCTCACTCACTCCTAAGCATCCGAACCAGTATGCATGTGAGACAACCTAGGTGTGAGCAACATCTGGTCATGAAACGGGAATGTCGCTTCCTTCTTTTCCAATTTCTCATGAGTTCCTCCCGTCCTAATAAACAGTTTGATATATATTGTGAT
>UZAN01041631.1:15061-29492 GCA_900618425.1 Echinostoma caproni
GTGGCCGAGGCGGTTAGACCCCTCTACTCAGTTCGCAACAAACGATCTGAGAGGATTAGGAGTCGCATTTATGCCACAGTGGAAGTGATCGAAATCCGCCCATATAATAACCCCTCCTATGCTCCCAAAAACACTTTGTAAGAACACTCGATGTTCCATGGTCAACACGACACAACACAGCCATCTCCTCACTCACTCCTAAGCATCCGAACCAGTATGCATGTGAGACAACCTAGGTGTGAGCAACATCTGGTCATGAAACGGGAATGTCGCTTCCTTCTTTTCCAATTTCTCATGAGTTCCTCCCGTCCTAATAAACAGTTTGATATATATTGTGATGTATTAGCCTGTAGAAGAATCACCACAAACTACATTTTTCCTTACTCTGTTTTTCTTACAGTGATAGCTGTTATGGTTTCTGGAATGTTTTATTATGGGACACTTACTTTGTTTGCCTCGAATGATGTTGGCTGTGCCCAAATATGTGCCGTTTTTTCTTTTTGGCTTCGGTAACTATTGTCGGTAATTAATGGATTGCGTAATCATTGGAAAGATTCAAGAATGTAAAAGGTTGTTTGTGTCTGTACATGCGTATATATTTTACTTGTAAGTATATACATCTTTACAGGACTGATGAATGTTGTTCTACCATTCCTGATCGATGGGTTTATGTTGCTGTTTTTCGACTTATGACGATGAGATTTGACCAGACGTGTCTATTCTCTTGTTTTTGTCTTTTTACTTCCCTTTTTATTTGTTGAATATACACAGGTATAGTAACTTTACAGGAAGAAAGCCGCGGCCATATAAATGTTACCTAGGAGAATACAGAAATAGGGAAGACGGACGGCGGTAGGGCGTTTCGAACCCGGGATTTTCGAGTAACAATTTTGGCTACCATCACCCATGCAACGATGTTAATCTAGATGATTGTTTATCGATTGATCAGACGATGAAAAAAATTTCGTTCATCAAATGATTGGAAAACCAGTGTGAACGGGCGAAACATGTTCTTTCAGTGTAGTATTTTTAAAATAGATACATAATGATCGAGTTGGAGGTGTGTAATAAAGCACCTCTTCTTCTCCTTTCGAGTACTTAGAACAAGATTTGCACGGAGGAACAAATGTAAGTGTGATGCCTATTATGACATTTTTGGTTAATTATCTCTAGGAGATTGCTGTCAATTGTACTGCAGCTTGATTCGTAAACTAACCGATATTTCGAATAGAACAATGAGTGGCGAACAAGCTCGTTTTCAGCGATTCATAGTCATGCCAAACGCATTACAATAAATACTAAGCTGGTTATGTATAAATCAGTATTCAACCACAAATACGCAAACAACTGTCTTGGGAAAAGGAAATAACTTCATGGGTATAATTTCGTCTTGGGACCGGATGTGGGATTCTCAATGATCACATAATTGTTAGATCATCCGATCGTTGGGGACCACTCGGTGTGTGGGGTGGGTGGGCCAGGGGCGCTGTCGGATTGATGTGTCGCTGAGATTTGTTCATTGTCGGGCATATGTAACTACAATTGTTTCCGGCGCGATGATTCAAATGAGATTGAAATCGATCAATCTGTCTACCATGAAAATGACTCAAACCACGTTTTAAAACTTACTTGCAAAACGGGAGAAAGCAATGTGATTTGTGATCTTAGGACTTTGTGAGCAGTGAACAATAACAGTTATGTTAATATGTTGTCATTTGGCCTGGTGGTAGATTGAAAGTGGATGGGTGGTTTCATTCAGTTTTTTTCCCTGCGACAATTATCGAATTCGGTTTTGTTAACTTCCGGGAAGTCTGTTACTTAAACAAAAGCCATAGAAAGCACACGATGCAATTTGCACAAATTATTCTGTCAAGCAAGTAAAATAG
The DNA here is from genome assembly GCA_900618425.1 of Echinostoma caproni. Taxonomy (NCBI): domain Eukaryota; kingdom Metazoa; phylum Platyhelminthes; class Trematoda; order Plagiorchiida; family Echinostomatidae; genus Echinostoma; species Echinostoma caproni. The sequence goes on from UZAN01041631.1 coordinate 16,948, forward strand.
CGATTTAATTGTTTTTCAATAATTCTTTATTCGTACATTTGTGCTAATGAAGTAGGTCAGTGTAAAACAGATGCCCATTGCTGCGCACATTCACAATTTGCCAATGCGAATACAAATGAAAACCGCGTTGCCATCGCGTGATCCACCCAATGTCGTTTCCAGTCGTTCAGATGTGTCTGTCAAGTCTAATTTCGCAGTCCGGACTTAGAGGACCGAATTTCCCATGGGATATGAAAAAGAGACATGCTAGACGCCATATTGGGAGACTGGCATTCTCGATTAATCGAACTTAACCGGTGCGTACGTGAACGTCAGACCGCAATGCATGCATCTCAAATCGGAACAGTCTCTTTCGTTCAACTATCTGTGCTAATTTTCGTTTACTCCCTAGACAAAAAGTAAGTTGGTTCATGAAATTATAACTGCTGTATGTTTGGATAGTTTATTTTAACACTAGTGGTATTCATTTAGTTGTTTTACTCAATTAGCAATATAGGTTGATTATGAACAAACAATTAAACAATTTTGGTAGCTTTCAAATTAGCTAATTCATTGAAAACCGATTGAGAACCCGAAGGGTGAATGATTCGTGAACTGTGATTATTTTTTGCTATTCAATCACTTGAAATCAGCTATACACAGTCAGGAAAAAACAGAAAACCTTGGCACTGATAATGAGAATTCAACCGCTATTTTGGGATCTATAACCGGGAATTAATAATTTCTACTAGCACTAGTCTTTGGTGAAAAGGGGTTCACCATTGATCAGCTGAAATTTTCCTTTTTCATTTACAATAATCCAAAACTATCCCTCACATGATAACTATGTGGAGAATTTCAGTGGTAATCTATTTGAAGATCTTTTGCATTTTTCCGCGCTTCATTTCTTTAAACAAAATCTTGTTAATTTTTAGTTTTACTACCCTACATTGAATACATTATGATACAATTTTCCGGAAGGGGAAGCGACCAATCAAAAGGTTACCATGCAATACACAATGGGGTCTCCACTACTGTACACATAAAAATCACAGTCGTCAGTCAGTCTGGAACGAAATTGGTTGTGAACTGTGAGTTTTGGTTTCTTGTTAGTATCGGTGGTTTAATCCAATAAGGACACTTCATCAATAAACACTTGAAAGCATTCAAACTGTTGAACAGCTGCTTTATCTGTACATTAAATCTTCAGTGATTTTCTGCCTACTGAATTTAACTCGGACTGACTTTGCTGCCCTGTCACCATTTGTAAGCAATCGGACGCATTATCATTATTCCTTTTTCTCACTCGTGAATTTTACTCCATGGAAAATATCTCACTGAAGGATTACGTCCGATGTGCTGCTATTTTATTTTTGGTAATATTTCTTTTTTCCGGTGACCCTCAAATTAAAATCTCACTTTTTCTCTGTTTTCATTATTTCATGCCAACTATATGGATTATGTGATTATAGGGTGAAGTTTTAATGTGTTTTTCACGTCGCATGTTTTTCAATATTCTGAGTTTGATTTGACTTTTCCATTCTCGATAATTTGCAGCAAATTTTAATTAAATACACTGTCGCAAGAAGCAACATTTTATTTTTGGACAACGTGTTGCATGGCTGGACTCGATCGTCCTATCTATCCTTTCCTGTTGTTAATACGAAGATAAAGAATGAGTATAACACTCTACCTTTTAAAAATAATAATCTGCAGTCACATGAGCATGAATCGATTGAATTCATCCAGCCGGAAATGAATGTTTTCTCGTGCTATTTGTTATCAAAAATACATATAGAAATTTAATAATATCTAGAGAGAGGTCGCATGCAGACAGGTAAAAAGTTATTTGGATTGTGTCTACACACACGCTTGTTATGCTGAACATTTATCGAGTTTTTAGCAGTATCGTGGAACCTTTACCAGCTTATTGTATCATATTTCGATGCGTTTATGCACATTTCCCTTAGATTATTCTGTGCTATGAGATCTATGGAGTAGTGCCTTGTTTTATTTGGTGTCAAATAAATACTTCATTGATGAAGATTTCATTTGAAAGTTTCCTCACTGAAAAAGGTGAACAACAAAAGAGATATACAGGGTGCACATTTCTCGGGAGTAGGGAAAACACTAGTATGAGGCTTTGGAATGGAACCCACACGCCTGCGGTGTTTGACCAGTACGTTTTTACAGACAAGCTATTGCAACACGACCCGATGAAAGCAATAATCACCGTCCTAGTGGAGCTTGAAACAGACGTCTGAGCTATGTATGCAAAACCATCTCATTAATCCAAATTGCAACGTCTCCATACCCTGGTAACTGCGAAGGCAATCGGTATTCGTTTTTTCTCACTATCAATCTATGTGCGCAAAAAAGACTAATTTACACCATCCAGCTAACATGACCGCGGATTCACTGCGCACATGATCCAACGCATAGGTGCAGTGACGTGGCGGTGCGAAATATGGTGCATCCCTCCACCCATTCTCCCTCGGCAACCTTAGACTGACTGAAAATCTATCCATTTTACGTACAACTCTATCAGTTAACACATATAGAGAGTAGTCGAATAATCCTCCTTCTGAATCTGCGTCCTTATGCAGTCTCAATATACTGGGCATTTTCCATATAAGAAATAATGCTTGAAGATCAAATATGAGAATTATCCAGTGGAAGCCATAAGGTAACCGTTTCGGTAAGCGGAATCATCAAATGGCTGCTAAGTGAAACCAGAACTGCCTTTATGTGTACCTAATTTGGATTTGATGATTTTTCAAAATACAATGTGTAACCATGGATCAAACCTGATGATCAGATTGTGACATCATTTGGGGTGACAGGATAACGAAAAAGCTCGCTTGCGGTGATTCTTCTACAGGCTAATACATCACAATATATATCAAACTGTTTATTAGGACGGGAGGAACTCATGAGAAATTGGAAAAGAAGGAAGCGACATTCCCGTTTCATGACCAGATGTTGCTCACACCTAGGTTGTCTCACATGCATACTGGTTCGGATGCTTAGGAGTGAGTGAGGAGATGGCTGTGTTGTGTCGTGTTGACCATGGAACATCGAGTGTTCTTACAAAGTGTTTTTGGGAGCATAGGAGGGGTTATTATATGGGCGGATTTCGATCACTTCCACTGTGGCATAAATGCGACTCCTAATCCTCTCAGATCGTTTGTTGCGAACTGAGTAGAGGGGTCTAACCGCCTCGGCCACATTAACCGCGTGAGTTTCTTCCACTAAATGCGAAACGATCAAGCTGTTGCAGTCTGTTGTAGTCTTAATTACTCCACTATTCAACCATGCCGGATGGTGCTGACGGACTCGTTCAGCTAAGCGCATGCTCGTTCGGTCAACATAACTTGTATCACGGCGTAAGCGTTCGGAATCCGCCTACACAATCCCCTAAATACTTTGGAACAATCTTTAATCTCGGTAACTCCGTGTTCCATGGTCCACATCACACGAGACAGGCATTCCCCTCTCACTCCTTATAACCCTTACCTGTGTGTGTATGTGACGACCGAAGTGCGAGTAACATCCGGTCATGGAACTGGAATCTTGATTAACCCCTTTACAACTTGGCAGGATTTCTTCCCCCTACTAAGCAGTAAGGATTATTTCTTTCTGGTTCAGGAACGAGAATTTGGCGTACTAATTCTTTTATTTGGATTTGGAAACATTTTCTTTCTGGTACCCGTTAGGTGTTAGGAATCATTCATGCTTCCTCAAATAGGGTACTTTCCTGTTTCTTTTGTTCAATACTTCAAGAATGGAATGCGGAATTCTCTCCAGTTGTACCACACAACGTGTGCGTAAGACTTGGTTTCATTGTTAATGTGAAATTGTGTTCTGACACTAAAACAAACCAGCTTAGCGTATCACGTTGTTTGTTCGCGTACCATAAAATAACTCTTGAAGCATGAGAGCTGCGTAAAACGTTTCCCTGTACACAGTACACGTGCAGGTGCAGGTGCAGATAACCGGACAAGGAAAACGTGAACTGTTACCTGTTGTGAATATTGTTCATTGAGTGCAACTCACAGAGGCAAATATCAACTGCCGAGTATAGCTCACAAATTATAACGGTTGCCATACTCTCGACTGCAAGGATGAAACTCATTGGATATCAATGGCGGGCAACGATTTTCTGTAAATACAAATGTGGATTAAAGCCGCAGAAAAGTGTGGATCGTTTGCGAGCTGCTGTTAATGATGATGCACGTTCAAGAAGCACTGTTTTACTGGTTCGCAAAATGCAAGCGTGGCACACGGTCCTTGGATAATGAAACACTGTGTGGTCAACCTGTGGAGACCACCATCGCAGACATCATCGCTCATGAACTCAGCCTCAGAAACATTTGCACAGTAAGGGTGACACAGACGTCCCAGGTTTGATGGTGGACGTTCCAACACAATTTCGGAAATCATCAGTGGTGATGAGACCTGGATGTACAGTTTCGACCCAGAGACCAGGCAAAAATCGGCTCAGTGGACACTGGTTCCTAAAGCGCCACCTCAGAAATTCTGATGCGAGCGAAAAGTGGCAGAGCAGATGGTTGCTGTATTCATGGTATAAACTGATCATGTGACTATTGTACCGTTCGTACAGCAAACTAGTCAATTGAGACTGGTACGCCACCCATTGTGTGCCGAAAATGTTGGAAGCTTTCACTGGGTGTCGTCCAAGCACTCAAGCACTAGGGACCTTGCTGCATCATGATAATACACCTGCACACAGGTTCCAATTCGTCGGCGATTTTCTACCTAGAGAAGGCATCCAGGACTTTGGTCACCCATTGTACATTCCAGACCAGTCTGTTTGTGACATTTGTGTTCCCAAATGTTAAGCGCACGAGGTGTAGAACCCGATACGAGTCACCAACAACCGCCGTGGAGGTCTTCATTGAACTGATAACAGGGTGGTTGCTCGCTTCTGTACGGTTTAGCTGTATCCCAATTGGTTTGAGCGCAATGAACTGTGCATGAACGCTGGTGGAGAATAATTCGGGAAAATGTAATGCTTCCCTTCTTGTAACAAGCAAAAGCTTTTTTGCATCGATGTTCTTTTGATCAGCCCTCGTATATTCACACGTATTGAAATTCGGAGCAAACAAATGAGGCTATAAGCAGGGTGTTTTATCAGGCATCGCAATACGTCTCACTATGAATTCCAGCAACTGAATTCCCTCAAGCGAAAAAGCGAGATTTTTAACTTTAGTAAAAACTAAACAAAGCAAAATTTGGCACTAACTATGCGGTTTAGTAGGTAATGTTACGTTATATCTGACAAACTGTTTGTTTCGACCCTAATCAAAATATCCCATCTAACCGGCGATTGCATATGAATCGATTTCCTCTTTTCCTATCACCATAAATATTTATTACCTATTCCGTATTGCATTGAATTGAGAACAAATGCTGTTCTGTTTTCTCACAGTATAAATATGATTAAAACCATGCATGAAAGCGCACAATAGAAAACCGAGATGTTTGAAAATCGACATTTTTGACAACATGCCTAAGAAGCTTGAGTCTAGAGTAAGGGGCTCTTGCAAAGGCGAATTGGAATCACTCGTTATAATCAAAATGCATACGCGATTAACCCCACAACTAATTATTTTTACTGGTTTTTCCGGGGGTATTTGAACAATTTTGCGATATTGACTAAAGTTTTTTCTTTTTTAGAGCAGCGAGAAATTCGGAAAACTTGATATTTTTATTCAGTTAATTAAAATGTCTTGGGCGTTTGCTTCAATTTCAATAATGACACCATCAGTTTTTCATTAGTAAACCTCCACTAGTACGTATTTCTAAGACAAAAAAGCAGTCATCATAATTTAGTTACGAGCCTCCCCCTTTGGTTAGAGCCATTTGTAAACCAATGTACAGTATCCTGAAACCAGGAATTTAAAAAAGAGAAAACTTGCTGTTTGAGCATCTGAAAAGATACAAAATCAAGGCAAACTTCTGTTGAGGTTTTTATTGAGATATAACAACCGAGTTTAGCACAGCACCGTGAAATGTCCCTCAACATTCGAGAATACGCTGCGTTTTCTTGTTCCACTGATCAATCCTATTGAGCTGAAACTGCTTTTTTCAATCTTCACGCTAAATTGTCTGATTGGTTGCTCTAATACACAGTGCAAAGACGCCTTTTCTAATTGTTCCGGTTGTGATCAACTGTATTGGATGTAAAATTGGAAACAACCAATCGCAGCGTGGGACTGATGTAATTGTTTTACCAATGGATCCACTTAGTTGAACAGTGCACAAGTCCCAATCCAAATAAAACGCCACATTGAATTGTTTCAGTCTAAATGAATGCTTTCCTACTCAGGACGCAATATTTTGATTGAGTTCCTTTGTTTTCTTAGTAACTAATTGGCAATACCGAAGTAAGTTGTGTGATTGTTTATGCGATCACGAACCTTAAACGGAACCTCAGAGGGAAACCAAACAACCGTGGTGTACAATAATTGAGCAAGAACTAGCTGTGTAACATGTATGTCCGTAATCACATGTTTTACAAATGAAAGGTATTTGACCGTAGAATACCACATGGTTCATATCCAATGAAAAGAACCAATCACACAGCTATGGTGTGTAAGTAAAAAGTTGCTTGCCAGGTGGCTTTGAAATAAAATTCGTAAGCTGGTTGTGACACGCACAGTGTTGTCTACAAAACCTTACTACACTGCTACTACTACTATACTACTACTACTATACCTCGGGAAAGAATCAGTCACTTCCTGCGATGAAGATCAAAACGGTTGAAAAATTAACACAAAATGAGAAACGCTCTTGTGAATAATGGGTTTATTTTCTACTGTGGTTAAATTCTCCAAGATATCCCCGGATTTGTGCGGTTACGGTTCAGATGAATAACGAAGGTCACGGAAAAAACAATGAGATAACCGGAAATGTTTTGTGTTAGATTGCCTACGGAAAGTATTACAGTTTAAAATCACATTCATTGAAAGAATTCAAACCATGGTATGTGTACTGAATTATCTCCCTGATAACAGAATATACCTGATAAGTTGTAGCCAATCATGGAATTTAAATTTAAAACGATTGACGGAACCTACGTTGCAGACACACAGTAAGAACCGTTGTATTGTTACTGTTTCACACAAGTTGCATGATGAAATATGTTGATGATCAATCCACTAAGCCCATTCTTTTTTTCAATGAAACAGATGATCCTTTTACGCCCATTTGCTTACAACTACCATTCAATGTTGATTGTACATTTGTATAATAAATAAATAAAAGTAGAATTAAAATAATATTTATTATTTATTTGCAATGGTTATTCGGTGTTTCACAATAGCATTGGAAGGCGTCAGACAGAAACAACGAGTTTACCGTGAATCCGATTTATAGATTGGTTTTGTCTTATGATGGCAAAACGCGAAAATAAAACAGAGATTTGCTGGATAACAAAGTTGTGGTTAAAATCATGATTTTCAATAGGGCCAGTTGAATTCAGACGGAGTGCTTAATTCTGTCACATTTTTACAAATTGCTATCCAAATTGAATAGTTGTTGACAAAGAATTGGACGTCGATGATTTGTTATTGAGATCATTTGAGACAAACACACTTGCAAGACGAGTAGTTAAGGAAAGGTTTCAAAGAAATATGATACAATTTGCCGCTGACGTTTAACAAAATCAGATATTATAGCGAAATCAAATAATTTCAACCACTGGGTGCACTGGTTTATCGGTTAAAAAACCATCTCACATTATCACTTCTGAGTTTAAAGCGATTGAAATGTATTTAACATCTCCGATTGTCGATTTAATGTAGCTGCTATACATGCATTTGGAATTTGGCTAATAAAGTCCAATGCCTAATGCGGTTCTAATCCGATCGATAAACGTACTGCTTTTGCCAGACGCTTTTTTGGCAAGGTAATCCAACAAAATTCAATCACATTTTCCTCGCGATATGCGCCCCTGGGCCGAGTGTAGTTTAGTGGATAAGAACAAGATTAATCGTACATCAATAGATGATTTGAAAAACACCAGAAAACGCATATGGGCATAAATTCGGTTTGTCCCTCAGCCGCTATGAAAACTAGAAATATTTTATTTATATTGTCGCTTCACATATGTGACCAAAGGTTTGCAATAAATAAATAATTTCATTTTCATTAACGTGATTCAATCGAATACATTGTGGATTTTCAGGCAAGTATTTATTGCCAAATAGATACTGTTCGGGAATATTAGTAAACCGTGAGGTCAGCAGATAGATGCCATGTTTCAGCAGCATAGGAAAGCCTGGCGGTCTCGCACATAGCTCAAATACGGTGTTTGCAAAGAACAACGAGAACATCTCGATTTTTGAAAATGATGACCAGCACAATTATCCAAGGTTGTTAAAGATGGTTCATTGGAGTTTGATTAGTCATGAATAAGGCAAAAATGGGGTCGGGTAGATGTCAGCTCTTGTCGGTTGCACGATACTCGCAAAGGAAAACCGGGCAACTGCGGACAGTTTTCTTTACACAAAATACAGACACGTCACACGTGCGCGGGGGCACACACCTTCGGGAGGGGCGGGGCGGGTGGTATATGCTGTACAAATTCAATGAACGACTTTACGTACTATTTCTTCTGTTATTCTAATTAACGAGCCTCGGATTAACATTGTATCGTATGTGTTTAGATGTTAGATGATTATCAGCAAAATACAGGGCTCGTATTTTGTTCAGGCCATAAATTTTATCCAACTAGTATCTTGTTCACGCGCACGGTTGAGCCAATAAAAAATGTTTCACAAGGAGGACTGATTACTGAAAAATCTGGATTCACTCCTACAAAAATTACCCGACAGACGGAAGACCTACAAACGTATTTATCCGTTTCAAAGCAATTATAATGACATCCGGTAAAAATATCAAATAGTTCGGCTGGATATCTGTATTTGCGTTGACATCAACTGCTTACCATGCAGTTGAAAGAGTTTGACAGCTTGGGTGATCTAGCTCATCGTTTACCGCACACTCGTAAGTTTTTCTGCGACCAAATTGGCGAGTATAACAGACAGAAAGTTCACCTCATAACCGTGAGTGTTTGAAAACTTTTTTCACAAACTTGACGGTTGCCTTCCAAAATGAACAATTATAAAACATTGGTTTCACCGTTTTACATCTTTTGCTGACATTCTTATATGCAGAAGTATGATGTAAAAACAAGGCCATTCCTTTGCTAGTTTACTTCAGTGCATTTACAATCCTATTCAGAAATGTGCATCACCTTTGAATGAAACGAGTTCTTATGTATTTCGAGATGACAACTGTAAATTAACTGCGCCTAGATTGAACCATTTCCAATTTAAAGATTGCACCAGTTAATAAGTATGTTGCGAAACTCACAAAGATTTAAGTGCACCAGATATAAGAAAATGTGCATGCAATACAGATCTAAAAGAAACTAAAGGGACGGGTCCCTGTGAAACACTTGTCGGTGCGTAAAGGCAACAGCATTTATACTGAAGTAGTTTATCTTCCAAATAATAATGAACAAGCCTTGGTGAGTCCTTATAGATGCGATTTTTATGATTCTCTTATACTCAGCAGTATAACCTTCGCGAACCATTACAAAACTCATAAATATTTTTTCAGATAGAATATTCTCTTTTTGTGGTTTCAGTATCATTTTGGACTAGCAGTACAACTCTTTTGAGATGCAATATACTAAATGACGTTTGAATTGAATGAGAGAATAGTCAAATTAGTGCACCTGTGAATCAAAAGATGTTCGATATTTGTCTTCTCTGTTATTTGTTTTGGCCTATTACGAACTCATCTTTTTATTTGACGGCTGTAAATTTCCTGTTATGATGACGGTAAATATGCAAGAAATCAAATCAGTGATCACTGTAACAAAACGTTCTGTTTGCCTCCCTCCTGGAATCGCAAAAGGATGGCAAACCTAATCACATCCATCTATCCACGTTTGATGATTGATTTGTTGTAACTAATGGCACTAAGCTAAACGGAAATTATTTTTGGCTTGACGATTATTGAAAGAAATGAATTTTTCGACACGTACAGAGGAAGAAATCACAGACTTTTACAGATTTTCATGGAACGCTACATACTAATATAAAAGCTAGCTAGTGTTTCAAACGTGACATGCAAAATCTTTTAAAGCCTATTGATTGAATCGGAGAGTACCTTGAAAAGCAAGATTTTCTACAATCTGACGTGTTTTAAAATCGGTGGTTTTTAAATTCATAACACGCAAACGTTGTTTTGGAATGATGATCTGAATTTGGGCGAAATAAACTTTTGAGCTGTCTATGTTTTTCTAGTAGGCGTCCACATTGATTAACCTGATGATATGACCACGTTTCTATCAATTCGGTGTTAAATTTTATTCACAAAAAATTGTGCTTGATATTTGAGAATTTGTATGAAGCTATTGGGAAGAAAACTGAGTTGTTGCTTTCGTTGAAGTGTCGATAGCAAACTCTTCCAGATTTCCAAAACATTCCATCTTTGCATTCTGGGTTACTTTAGAATTTGAATCAAATAATTATTTTAATTATTTGTAACAAAACTGTCAAACGTTTTTCCGATTTAAGATTAAAATGTTTTATTGCGTCTAGCTGTTGATAAATCAGAAAGCGTGGAACAGAGTCATTTGCTTTCACAAGCACTAGCAGATTTTGTAGATTTGTGCTACTTGGCGTCTGTAAAAGAATGAACTCTGGATTGGATAGAAAACATTTTGCTATCCTATATGCATCGTGTGATTCCGTGACTTATATTTATTGTTTATCTATTCGCTCGTCCAATCACAAACACACATATTTTCCGAAGATCTTACAAACAGAATTATGTTTTGCTTTCGATTGCAGATTGTATTGTTACCTGTTTGAAAACGAAGTTTTGTTTATTTTTCCGGAAGAAAACCAGTGTTACAATTTTCATGCACTTTTAATTCTAAACTTTTGAGTATTAGATAATGAATAAAGTGTAGAGATATCGATATCACATTGGTTGTCCACAACACAGCACCCAAAAGTTGATTTCTTTTGTTGATTGATTTTTGAATAAATACATATAGTATGAGCATTCCAATGATGGAATTAAATTTAGTTACTTCAATATTTGTGTATTCATTTTAAATATGTAATGTTGTTTGTGTGTGGAATTGTTTCAGATTAAAAATATCCCCAACTATTATTGCTTCATTTTAAGAAACCTTCATGCCTGTGTGGTACTTCTTTGTTGGTGGGGTGCTGTGCAGTTCAAGTAAAATAAGTCTGAAGCTGTTTCATCACATTTTGAGCAGAGAAAATCCATTGGAATTCTAAGGGAATGAGTTGGGTATGTGGGATTTCCGCTACTCGGATATTTTCCACCCATGAATTCAAAGCCATACTCTAAAACAGAACGCTGTAAGGAACGTTACCAAACATTAGTTGGTTTCTAGTTTGCTAAATGCCAGAATTAAACAAATAATGTGGGAATCGCCAAAAAATAGTTTCTCTATCAACACTGGTGAACATGTTTTTACATATAAACCAACTATGCATAATATTTTGCAATTGGTTTTTCATAGTCCTCCGATTTGCAACAAAAGCAAGTGATCTCGTGCTAGCGTTAGTTCTAGTAAATCGGTTTTCCCAACGGAAAAAATATATCTCTTTCTTTCATAGGTCATACTGTTATGTCAAATTCCATCAAAGATGGATTGACAAATCAGATCGAATAATCCTGTAATCACTAAATGCGAGGCAATGAAACCGCAACAAGGTATGTTTGACATCTCTCTTGCGTATACCTGGATTCTATATGGCAGTATATCGGATAAAAATATCCGGAGTAAAAACCCAATCACCATTTGAGCTTATCAAACAGATAATTGATGAGTGAAACAATAAAACATACCATTGTATATTCCCTGAAGCTAATCATTAAATTTAAAAATTCTATCAATCCATCCGTTCACTGGATTGAATGTTTCGTGCGGCATTTTATAAATTTAAGCTTACTGAAGCCAACATTTTCCGTCTGATAGGCTGCTGTGTGCAATTCAACAGCTTCCGTTTCTTCATCCACGTTCGGATTGAGCCAATAGATGCAAGAGTATTCGGCCAAGCGATTGGCACAGTAGCTGAGTAAATCTTTCTCAAAATATCCGGTCTGTAGGAATTGAAATAATGTGAGATTGAGCGACAGTGATTGGGAAATTAGTGGTCCTTCTCCGGTCAATGTGCCACCACTGGCTTTAGCACGGGCTCCACCACGTCCCATGTTTAGACCGACACGCAGAAATATCCCAGGTCTACTATGTTCCGGCTATTTGATAAAATGCATCAATTCCTTTTAGGTATCTTATACACAATGGGGCATGCAACAGTGACACAAGAAAGGATTGTTCCCGGTGTTCGTACCCAGAGTGATCTGTTACAATGTTAGCTGTGTACATATGTGTGCTTGTTGAGATGGACGATGACTGCGTGTCCTGTCTGTATTGTCGATCACAGCTGGCATGCAAATGTATGGTGAACTGGGATGGAATCAGA
>UZAN01041631.1:30001-56587 GCA_900618425.1 Echinostoma caproni
TCAGATCAGCATTCGCCAACTGATGGTGATTAATGAATTCCAACAGTCCGTAATTATCTTTGCAACGGGTGGATACACTGAGGGAGAATGCAAGGACACGATTGGCCTGATTATAAACCAATCAATGTCGAGCTAGACAGCTATTTTCATGCCGTATCCGCCAATCGATCCGACTGGACTTAGTAAACTGGCTTAGAAAACAAGACGTGAAAGACAATTCAGTTGGGAATGCCCAAAACATTCACCATTGGGGTGAATGGCCACAAAAATTAGGTCATTGATGCATGGGATCTTTTTAAAATGTGATGGATGAATTGATGAATTTCACGAAATGTGTCGTGTATTTTATCATGTGGGCTGGTTAAATTCGTCCTCTATTTTTATTCCGATAAAACAGGCCAAAACCATTGTTTGAATGATTCGGTGCTATGTTCGAATAGAGCGGTTACAAGCTATTTGTAGATATTTGTAGATGGATATCTGGGAAGACAAAAAAATAACCTGGAAAACGATTTCCCTGCCGTTCCTTCGATAATTAACCACTTCATATCAGGTACTGAAAATTATTCATTTTTCAAGAGAATTACTTTCAAGATATTGACGCACCCTTTTGAAGGCTGATTGTGCGTATGTAAAATCAATAATGTTTACAGGTGGCTTTTAAAACACTGTTACAATTAATGAAGAAAACCATGTTTTACTTTGTTTGTTCAAATTAAAGAACTAATGTTGGATCAGTTTTTCACGCAAAACTTAGAATTATATCAACAGCATTCGTCGTGAATTTGTTCCTGATATTCTGAATAGCAATGTTCTTTCAAATATCTGAATGTTTTCCTCGTATTGATTGGTACGTTGACGTATATGCGATCTATTTAAAGATAACACTCTGGCACACAGTTTTAGTAAGAACCATGTTCTGTGTTACGAGTCCAGGTAAACCGAATGCAGCTACAGTAATCTTAGGCTGCTGCAATTTACGGGCGAATCAAATTCAGGCATACAATGCCCGAAAAGACGTTGACTCAATCTGCGCGGTATGCAGTATATCCATCGATATTTTCCGCTACCTGTAACGTTCAGAACTACCTCCTCGATTGGACATTGCGTAGGAGTTACTGGGACAATAAACCCACTCAACGGAATGTCTGGCAAATTGTTTTTCCGTTTCCTTGAGCTTTGGTGTTACCAACTGATCCTTTCTGTCTGAATACAGTTTGCTGCGACAGAAAACATTAGAATGTAATCCAAGTGACCGTTGCTGGTTCGTCACGCGACTTTGAGCTATGTTTCTCAGTTTAAAGATAAAAGAAAAGGACAAAGGGGCACGAATTCTCATATTTATTACCCACACGCAAACATACAGACTTAAGCAACTGCAGTAGTGGTATATTTTGGAAGTACGATGTACATCAAACTTGTTCTACTTGTATTTCACCCTAAAAATTAACTGATGCATACTATGCGCAACTTATACGGCGTGTGCGCGACGAGCAAATAAGATTTGAAGTTCACATGCAATAATCTATCAAAAACAAAAAGCCAAAACCATGAACAGTGAATAATCATGGTTTTATGGAATGCCGAAATTATTTCCCAAATTTATGACGTGACTTTTCAGCTCCCATACACACCAAATGCGCTTAGTCGTCTTTGTTGCGTTCTTTCAATCTGAAGGTCAGATTGAATGTGTTAAACGGAATCTTAAATCTCAGAGAAAGATGCGCCAATCATCAAAATCTTGTATTATTTGTTGTTCCTCATCGAGTTTCAAAGAGTTTGAGGCAGTTCCTGTGCAAAATGCTTCACATATTGAGAACAACAACGTGGCGAACAAGCTCATTTTCAGTTATTCGTAATCATATCATTACGTCACACTAAATATGACTAACAATAAAAACGAAACAGAGAATAAGAGATGTGAGCCCTAATGATTCGGCTCAGGCTCCAATCATGCGTGCGTGTTTGTGTGAAATTGATCATAGTGTCAAAAGCCGAAGCCGTAAGTTTTCGAATTCACACACCCCCCTTGTGCGCCCAGAAGAAATTTGTGAAAGCACTTAATCTCCCCTGGTCCACTTCATCCACTCAAACATGTGTGCAATCACTTGAACTTTTGACGATGTGGTCAATTTCACACAAACACACGCACGCATGATTGGAGCCGGAGCTGAATCATTAGGGCTCAAATCTCTTATTCCCTGTTTCGTTTTTGTTGTTAGTCATATTTAGTGTGATGTAATGACATGATTACGAATAACTGAAAACGAGCTTTGCATGTTGTTTGATCTGGTGCCGAATTTTAAACATCCGACCTCTGTGGGCATTTGTACACGGCAAGGACCAAAACATATACAGTCAGAGCAGGGTTTTCAAAATGCTTCATAATCAAATTTACAATGGGTCAATTTAGTGCTTCCAGTCATGGAAGATTTCCTTTAGGCTTCAGAAAACGACAGGAACAATAAACAAGTGATTGCATTCACAAAATATGAACTGGTCAACTTTTGAGAAATCATACTGGATTTGTCATTTTATTTTGAATAAACTGTCACTAGGTATTCAGTTAGGCACTAAACTGATACCGTAGAATAAGGCATAATTTGAGAAATAATCGTGAAATCGCAAAAGTTAGAAATTTGTGTCATTTACATATCTGATTCATTGAACGGATAAAAATCTATCTATTTGGATAGGATATAGGGATGGCCTTGTGAAACGCGAGGATAGTTGTCGGTTGTGAGTATCGAGAGGGTAAACTATATTGATGCCGCAACTCACATTCCTACCATGTTTGATTATATCTGATTATCTACCTGACTACCAAAAAGTAGATGAATGATTGATCAGTTACGAGCGATGATTTGAACGGTCGTTAGTACAACGAAGCGCTTATAAAAAGAAATAATTCATATATTTCAAGGACAGCAGTCTGTTAATGGAATCAATTAGAAAACACCTAGTGGACTAGTTGAAAGCATCGAACAAAACGAGATAACGAATTCGTAGCAGGGAATGATCGTCATGTATTAAATATATATTTGCTCTCTCTCGCTCTGTAGTTTTACTGGTGCTTTCGATGACAAAATTGTCTATACTACAAGTAATATTTCAGCCTACTTTGGGATTTTGTATTAAGTCGACGCTATGTACAATGACAGATTTCAATTTTGAGTGAGTTATATTTTGGAAGAACTGGTTTGCAAGTATGACCTGGCATTTTAATCCATCCATCTTCCGTGTGATCGGCTCGGGGATTAAGACCTAGACCAATGAGCACCAATGACAGGAAATTTTGAAAGTGGTGCTTCTCAAATCAGAGTAAAGAACCCTGAAATCAGTAGCACCTTTCTAATACAAACCTTTGCCTTCAATTATTAATAAAAACGGAATATAAAAGCGTGGGTACTCTAGGAAAATTCCCATCAATTGCTGCTAAATAAATTCTAAATTCAGTTAGTGCATGCTCGATCAGTTTTGCACATCACGTGTTGACCTGTATTTATTTCAAGCCAGACTACTCGGATAATCGAGTCTAAATGCAAACGGTATGCTTTCATTAAGTTATCAAGTAGTTGAACAAATTCACATGGAAGTCCCATTGAGATCTTGCTAAATCTGTTCACGACATAAGACTACAAATGGACTGATTTGTTTAAATGACCATCTTCATTTTCATGAATTGAATTTTACAGTTGAGTTATTAGTTAGTAGTGTTTTCATAAGCAAATAAAAAATATAACTTTAAGGACTTACCACGGAATAAGTTATAAAAGACTTTTGCCCTACTAAAAACGCACAGTAAACAATACAACTACCTTGCGTTATACAGTTCCGACAAATGTTTTGAACACAAGTATTGTTTAAACCGATTCTAAAAGGATTTAACCTCCATTTACAGATAAAAAATATATAAATTTCAGTGGAAACTAAGGCCTATTGGAATGCGAGCGTACACCGTAATCTCCCGGCGCAGAGGAATTGACAGATGTGCCCGGCTCGTGTCTCTAAATATGGAGACGATTGGGGGCTTTGAGACGGCTACACGATTAAAGGGATGAACAGGTTGAGTTTGTGTAAACACCAGC
Organism: Echinostoma caproni; assembly: GCA_900618425.1. Classification (NCBI taxonomy): domain Eukaryota; kingdom Metazoa; phylum Platyhelminthes; class Trematoda; order Plagiorchiida; family Echinostomatidae; genus Echinostoma; species Echinostoma caproni. Next base: position 34,090 of record UZAN01041631.1, read on the forward strand.
AGACAATTTCTTCTTCGTGTTGAGTTAAAAAGGAACCTGCAAGGCAAAGTAGACAGAACGCTAAGAATTCAAACGGTACAGAGGTAGGGTCACAAGTACGCTCGATAAAACGGTACTGGTGCGGTGGGCAAGCTTTGTAGTTGATTGATGTGTTGAATCAATGGGTTAAAAAAGCGGATGATAGCCACTTTAAACTTAAGTAATGCTTTGGTTTGTTAGCCTCTCTATATTTCAAAGAGAAAATAAGGAGAATGAATCTGGAAATGTCCAACAGTTTCAATTTTTTCAGAAATCCCAGTTGCAGCATTTTCAAAAATCTTTCAAGATTCTGTAATGAGATTTGCAAGCATATTTCAAATCTAACTACGTACATCCATGAGCGATCGTGTTGATAAACAAGTAAATACAATTTGATAAGCAAAGCAATTTGCTCAAGACTGTAAACCGCGAATCATTTATGCTGGTTTTCATTTGTACACTTGGAATTTCAAAACATTTTAACAACAACAGTTGCGAGATATTGGCACAAACACCAGTGAACAGTGTCATACGTTTTTCCCCGTAGGAGGTCTCCATGCCAACCGCTTGTTGCATACAACGATTTCAACAGACAAAATTTATGATTAATGACAAGCGAACTAAAACCCTGGGATTTTTCACAGATACAAAAGACAATAGCTGTTGAATTGACACTGTCAAATGCGACATACCCCATTTGATACATTGGATTTCGTTCACGATTGCTGCTGGATGAATAATATGTCATAGGGAGAATTCGTCGTATATGGAGCAAGCGAAACGTGAACTGAAAAGCTAGAAAGCCTAGTGCGGCTATTTTGACTTGTTTGGGTCTGATCAACAGTGCCATTGGATTCAACCAACTGGGATCGATCCCCGGACCTCACCGGCAGAACGCAAGCATGCTACCCACTCGACTGCCAGCAGCTGATCAGAATGTTTCTTATTTTCCATTTACACAATACGGCAAATAAGATCTTTGCAAGCTTAATACAGGAATCTAACTTCTATATGAGTAAATTATGATTTTTAGTAGATGATCGATATTCAGATCGGATAATGACAAAAGTATAGTTTATTTTCCCAAATCACCTTGCACCGTACATCATGATCAAGTGAAATTAAGTCACAAATCGCTTTATTTATCCTGATGGATGGATTATCAGCTTCTTGCACCCCAGGATCGTTTAAAATCGCACTAATTCAAAAAAATTAAAATAAAGCATAGTAAATTTAACAGAAATGAGGTGTAAAAAATTTGAAGATGGATACCATTTGCGTAAGAAAACTCAAAACGTTTTCTCTGACGGATACCTTTTAAGCCTGAAATCTTGAAAGATATAAGATAACGGACCGATGGTAGGCAGCGGTACGGGCATACCTAAGTTTATAATGACATTTAGTTACAGAAGTTGATACGCATTGTTTAAGTGCTGTGTGTAGTGTGCGAGTGATATCTGGTAAAATATTTTTGCAGAAGTTTTCGCAAAAGGTAAAACGTTTGTGATAAAGTTAAGCAAGTGTAAATATAGAATACCGCCGGTGCGCGAAATAATTTTAATAGACCGGTGTAGAATTGTGTAATCTTTGATTCTAAAAGTGTCACATAAAACTGGGGAGCAATAGAGATGAGTAAAAACGCAAGAAAATACAAATCAGGTGAGTAATTACAGTGGAATTTTTAAAGATCGCAAGCGGGAAATAAAGAAACTCAATTGTCGAATCTTTTTGAAATTGGAGTTTAAAAGTGAAGTCCAGGTGAGATCTTGGCCGATCGTGACACCGAGGTATTGCAGTCAACGCACTGGGAGAATAGGCTGCTTGTCAACATAGAGTACAGAGCAGTTCCTCCCAAAAGAATGTAGCCGTTTTTTGGTCAGTGATAAGATGACATCTCTACATTTACAGGCATTGCATACCTTGTTCATTCACTAATTTCGGCACTAGATAAGAAAAGTAAAACGATCAGAATGGTGCTTTTCGACTACGAAAAACGCTTTCGGCAGTCTGAACGAGCGGTATTGCTAAACTTGATTACTGAATATGGAGGTGATCCCAACGTTGGCAGATTGATTCGTGATTGTTTAAAATATAGGAACCAGTTTATGTGTCTCAGCGAAAAAATCCTTCACTCGACCAGATGCTTCTGATGTTCTGCAAGATGCAATCTTTTATCCATTCTTGTTTTCAATATATGTCAAACAATTTCCCATTCGTCTTTCATTCAGTAATTATAAATAGGCAAATGACATTGTTTTAGATTCCAAAGCATTCACCCCTGAGATGGCTTTAGAAATTCAAAGCAAGCTAAACGACGTTGTCACTCGGTCCTCGTACCGTTCCCTCTCATTGAATACCTCTACATCTAAGGATATTGCATTTTCCGTCTTGCCGATGTACCATATGCAGCCCTCACATATGGGTTCCCCACGTTCTCTGTCAATCATAAATCTGTACCAAAATCAACAATGGTAAAAAACCTTTTCTCCACATTATCACATAATTTATCATGGTCAATGCATGCTCAAAACACATTCTGTAACTTTGAAAAGTTTTCCTATTTCTCACTCCGATTGAGAATACATTCTGTTCCCCACAAGCTGATTGCTAGGTTTGTTAATTGATTCATGCCGCCCCACTGGTTGTATTGCTCCCCAGTGGTATTCCCCGGTATGTTGAATTAGTACTTTTATTTAAGCGCGAGATCTCTGAAACATATCTCTGAATGTAGTGGCGTCGTCAGGGATAAACTTGCGGATTCTATCATAGACAGACACCTACCCCATGTGAAAGTTTCGCTGTCAAAATACTCTCAGACACTCACCACTCAATACACAACACATTTTCAAAAGCTGTGTCGACATCATCCACACGCTTAAGATTCAAACTTTTATTCCCACGTACCTCTTCTTATCGTAAATGTGTTTTCCCATTTCTAGAACGTCTATTTATTGACAAAGAGAAAATTTCCACAGAATTGCACAATTGCTTGTTTCATCAACAAACATAATCTAATGCTTTTAGTTCTATTATCTATGATTTTGCAAATTCCATTCCACGAATATGGTATAAATGCTGTCAATTCACCCATTCGAGTGCATTAATCTACTACTGACTTGACTTGATATAAACTTGGAATACGAAAACCATAAGCTTAAGGCAGATAAAATGCTTTCAAGCTGTGAGAAGCGGAAATCAGCTAGGAATTTGGAACCTATTGTGACATCATCAGCATACTTGACGAGGAAATCATCTGGGTCAGTGGGTAGGTCGAGAATATAGAAAGAGGAAACAAAAGGGGACAGAATTGCTCCTGTAATGTGGATACAGAAATTACGCAGCACGTATGGAAACCCGAGGCAACGCTCTGACATGATAGTAATAAATACTCGTTACCACCGACACTCGATCACAAGTCTCGCTGTCAGGCATGCTTACAAGGCGAGAACACAACTGTCGCGCATGAACGTATATTGCAATACGGAACGAATTGTAAAAAGCAATGCACAAACTGTATCTGGGGAGGGGGAGTACACAAGGTTCGTATCGATTATAAGTTCTCATGTATTTCCCGACACTTCTGTTTGTTCGTTATTAATGTTCACCGTATTCAACCATTGTGCGCCTGAAAGGAATGGGGAAGGTAAGATAATTATTAGTACTGAACGGATGCCCGACCATTTCGGTTTCCCTGGAGTACCCCTGAATTGACCGGTAGTGACTCAGAAGTTTTTCTAAGAAACTTCGTAAAGTGTGTTCTACTAGTAAAAGAATCTCAGAGTAGAGACAGGGTAGAATGGAACAATCCAGCACGTTGGAGTAGAGACAAAAGCCTCCCTCCATCGAGACAGTTAAAAGCATTACTATTGTCGAGGAAACACGTGAAATGCTGTGCCGTGCGTGTCCGAAAATCGCAAAACTTAGTTTGCCAAATGCGCAAGGGTGTAGAACGTTGTTTGCGATAAGTGAATTGATTGCGATCTAACAGTCCAGATAATAAGCACAGATCATAAGGACGACTAGACATAGTCCGTCGGGACCGGAAGTTTTTGATGTTTCGAGGCATATCAGCTGTGCCCGCACCTGATTAGATTCGACATGCAAAATTTCACCATAGCCAATCGATTAGAGATATGTGGTTAGCATTTCAGTTTGAGTTGACGTGGAAAACATGAAGTTGCGTTCAACTGCTGTGGGTTGGTACCCGTTTAATCCGACCTTTGTTCCACAAAGTTTTTTCATAGTAATCCGTATCTGCCAGCAATTCCGATCACCAAGTACGGTTTCAGTGTAGATTTTGCCAAGATGTTGGATCTCAGTCTTGATCAACCCTACTGTTTCTTTAATTATGGTCTCGGTCACAATTGCTATATGCCTTTTCGTCGGTTTTTCTGAGGGTCTTCACAGTGGGGGAAGAAAATCTGGCAGGGCTGATGTACATAGAGGCCATTGGGCAGCAGACATCAAAACAAAAGTTCAAATAGCTATTGAGGTGTTAACACTAAACCGAGACACTTGGGGTAAAGAAATGATCAAAATTTGTACGAGAGATCATTTCTCTCAGTGATTCCAAACGGATCGGTTTGCAAAGCCTATTCAAAAATCTTTTTGCTGGATGTGCGTGTCAGTATACCATGATTTTTCTTTGAGTAGACTTTTGGCAAAACATTTAGGATACAATGATCGGAGTTTGCCAAAGTGCTTCTCTTCGCACAGCAAACGGGTCAGGATTGTTTGCAAATATAAGGTCAGGCTGTGCGTTTCCTCTTGTGGGAAAATTTACAGGATTGTGAAAAGAGAGACAGGTCAAGAAATGAACAACGGCATGGTTAAAATCACATTCAAACTATAAAATGAGAGCGTTCAGAGTAATTAGAAAGTTCGGATATAAATAAATCAGCAAACGTCTCTATATCAGAAGTTGTACCTGAGGGCACCACGTAAATGTTTGATGCTACGATGAAACGATATTACTGAGAAAACAGGGTTTACATTCAACCAAAATACATAAGGTGTATCCTACTCTGTCGGGGAAGATAATTTTTCTAGATTTGCACGAAGACGAATCGGTGTAGGTTATGAGACCACCGCCTCGATTTCCTAGTAAACAGTTTCCATCGAACCAATGCATACCGAAGAAATCCAGCCCAACCAAAGAGTCGTTGATGTCAGGATGGAACTAAGTTTCTTGCAGCATAATTATACTAAATGGATGGTATTTTTCATCCTTTCAATTTCGTGAAGTTGCCCGTTTTGCCTAATAAAGATCATACGTTTGATGAGCAAATAACTGGGATAGATATTTTATCAGGTTTTCTGTTACGCAGAGGCACTTGCCTGCTCGGTGTTTTCTGAGGAAACATAACCTAGTTGTGGAAATGACCGGGACTATCTTCTTGTTTGTTGGAATTCAAACGTAAGTTGACTGGGATAGGCATATATATGATAGGCAATATCCTGCCTCCGTTAAATGTGGGGTTTACAAACAAACACGCATGACAAGGTGGACAACGGTATACCACTGACCAAAGAACGTCAATGTACCGTTGCTGCTATTGTTTCACAATTTTGCTCAATTTCAGTAACTATTTACCGGTTCCATATCAGAGTAAAACAACAAATATCACACGTCAATCACTGAATGCATCAGATAAACCGCACGGTCAAAAAACTGCCAAATAATGGACAATGCAGCTAGAGTATCATCACTTTTGTTCTTCACTAACGGAAACATTTGTTAAACAGATAGCAGAAAACTGTTTGTAAACTGTTGTAATGAATTGAGACATGTCGGAATTCAGAGCAAGTAACATTGCAGTATGGGACTGATACGCAGAGTCGGAGATGGTTGGGTCTACGAAATTGGAAATGAAGTAATTGTTTTCGACAGAACCGTTCACAAATGCCCTAAGCCACAAACGAAAGAATATACCAATGGTCACAGGTAGAGGACGATGTAAAATTGGAAATAGTTGTATAGTAAGAGGCTATCGATCATATGAGAAATGAAATACACAGTTGTAGAAAAGCTAAACCCTAAAACTGCTAGGTTATGAAAGGTTGCACAATTTTGAATGTGGTATGATAAAGTACATGGCACATTTAGTTTGCACCAATGGTCACCGATGACAACCCAAATTTACCTCGCTGTCAGTCAACTACCCGGGAAGACGCACTGAGAAGTGATGCATCCCATACTTTAGCCTAGTCATTTTTCTAACCTTCCGAATAACATGGAGATTTCGGTGAACCGAATATTTTGATGACATAATAAAGAGTCGACTGGTCACATACCTGTGGTTAAGATCCTCAAAGAAGAGAAGAATACAATAAGGCAACCGCTGTGCTCATAACGGGCAAATAACGTGTCACAGTTCGCCCATGTGGGCATTCTCCCACATGTGTGCAGTTTTCAAAATGAAGATTTCACAGCTGAGGAACGTCTTAATTACCTCGGAAATCCGACAAACAATTGACAGGGTGTAGCATTACTTCAACACCAAGGGTCTATACAAAAATGCCAACCGGACTCCTACCGACTTTCAGATAACTTCATAATGATGATTTCGCTCATTTTCCATGGTGCCAATCGATACACGTGCACACATCAGATTCTCGCATACGAAAGGTGGAACACAATCCACTGCAGAGTTTTCCGTACACCTTAAAACTACTTACGTCCTGAGGTGACCTCCTCTACAAACGGACTTAAGGCCTCCCGGGAGGATTGATATATCGTCATCAGTTCCGGTCTTATTCCGCATAACTCAAACAACCTAAAAACTAATGTGTTATTCTTGTTTTCAACGAACCATTTGCACACCCCAACAATTTCCCGAGTCACCCAAAACAAGGAAATTCCTTCATTTAAACAAACCAATAAGTGATAGCTCTTTGTTTATTTGTTTATCATCAGATTCTATTCATTTATGATTATAAATTCAAAGAATGTTCCGCGTGCATATTAGCTGAGAAATTGCATTATCTGTCATGGTTGCAGTAACCGTTTTACTTGGTTATCTATTGCACATTCGATTTCCGCTTATCTGCATCAATTGAAATCACAATTGGAAGTATGAAAACCATACCGTAATAGTAACACTTATACCATAGGAGTATTTACTACACTACAATCTCTGTTTATCCTTTCCAAGGGAACACGCTCGAAGTATACCGCGAGATTTTATTTTTCAGTTGGAAGAGTCTTCTAAGTATAGCACAGCACGGTGTTCGGAGACGCAGAATGGTATTCTCCCTGAGCATGTATTTGACACGGTATATCACGTAGTGCAGCTTAGAAGCATCAGTCTGCAGAATGCGATATTGCACCTAATGGCTGACATTTAGTGTGGAACATATTGTGGATTGAATGTGTTTCAATGAGGCGTTTAGCTTATTCAATACTGACATGAAAATCATCTCAATTTACCTTGTTAAGAGATGTTAGTTGAGACAAAAAGCATCCCCACTCCATCCACAAACCAACTCCTGTCAATGTCTGCCAAATCATGTGACTTACCAGTTTGAATTTGAATGCGGATCATCTTACATTGGCAGAGCAGATGGGCAGTTGCATACACGGAACCAGGAGCACATCCCATAATGGGTTAGACGCCGATTGGTCGTACCACAAGATCAAAGGTCATTTTCCAATTTGACCCCTCAGACTCACATATAAGAATCACCCACCACTAAAACACTCAATAACATTACACCAGTACAAACCCCTTTCCCAAGGAACACATAGACAGCTTGCGTCATCCATCGCTCGACATCTGACGAACCATGGTCCGGAACTGACAAGCCGTTTTAAGATATTTTATGCTAACATCAACCCCCNNNNGTCTGTGAAATGGGTTGCAACCAGGAAATGGAAACCTGGCCTGTGTGTGCAAAAATAAATTTCAGTCATACTGTCACTGTCTTGGCAGTGGTAAAAGTGTGATGATTCGTCCCTGTCGTATTCTTGTGTAATTCGATGTATTGTTCAACAATATAGACGGCAGGTTTTTTCCTCGTTTTACCAGTTGAGATGCAGCGAAATCTGCCTTGGCATAAATCGAGTAACCTAGGTTTGTTGTGCCTTCTCTTCGAGNTTCGAGTTTCTCTTGTGAAATCAATGTTACAAACGTATTTGCCGATCAACCGCGCAGTCAAATATATGTCTGAAGACCAAACTGATATATGCTCACGGGAGTAAAGCATAGAATATGGTTCCACCGAATGTACCCTATTCGTTAGGCTTCAGTCTTTATTGTTAGGATACACACAGTCCGATTAAATCGATTGAACTCCTTTTCACCCTAATAAAAAATTTAACCTTATCAGAATGCCTGATCAGTCGTGCAATCTTTCTCAGTCTTGCTTGGATCAATCGAAAATACACGGATTTAGGAAATAAATATACCAAAATTTGAGATGGCTTAGACTGATATTACATAATTCAGACAGATTACACTTTGAAAATATTCAGTTCCTCTTAAATGTTCCTTTTATTTTGATTCAGAAGCGTTGTCACCGAACAGTACTTTAGTGCTGCATTTACTACCATATAGGCATACTTGCAATTTCAATTCCCCAGGATATCGCGGATCATATGACCAAGGATACTGTGTAAGGTCACTAGTGTCTCGTACCGCTCTTCCGACAGTTAGATAAGCATTTGTCAAAAATGACAGGTTTGAATGTTCCTCTCCGTGATGAACTAAAAACAAATTCAATGGACCATGCGCGCAGGCCTTTTCACGCACGATCGGACACCCTTCTGTTTTCAAGATGACCTTAAAATCCGGTTTGTCCTCCATGTGGCCAGACAATTGAAAAATAAAAAGCGCGCAGTTTGTTTTCTTTTGTTAAGCAGATCTGAGTTAGTATTAAAATAAGAAACATTTGCTACTTAAAGAATATGATTTATTCTCGAATTGGAACCATTTGTTTTTGAGTGTTTTGCGTCCATTATTGATAACCAACGTGTGTAGTCTTAGTCCTAGTTCGATTGTGATTCGTTCAAAAAACAGTAACCATATTTTTATTCGTTTGAAAATCTCACTGGCATTATGTCAGTTCTTCTAGTCTTCTTTTCAAGCCCAATAAAGTAGTGGTCGTACCATTTGTCTAAACCATCAAATCAATGATTTTAAATTTAATTATCTGAATATACAGTAATGATGAAAACAGTTTCTTCCTAAACTAAATCATTTTGTTTGAAAGTGATTTTGTTCACTCAAAGAAATCGTTGAATAATCAAAATTTAGCCACTTATTCAATTTTGAATTGAACCACTGTCTCCGAATGCAACAGCGGTTATTGTTTTTGATACTGGATGATGAAAGTGGATGCTTGTGGAACAGTGCGTTGTCCATGCTAAGCAAATCCCAGCAATCAGCTTGTAATCTAACGCCTCCATTGTTTTCATTTGCATAAACATAAGCAGATCTATTATTTTATATCCACACTCATAAACATTACAACAGCTTGTCAAATAATCTGTGTAAAGAGGCTAACAACGAGGACTGAACTAGCTTGAAAACGTTTCTGGGACGCATGCCTAGTATGATATACTTGTACCATTTGAGAACTCGAATCGCCAACCTTCGAATTTGGTTTTACCATGCTCGCTCTTGGGTGCACGATCGATGGCAAACATCTAAGCCCAGAGTCATTTCTACTCAATGCGATGTTGTTTTCGGTCTCATGGGAATTTAAGGAAACATGAATTGAGTGCTATTTTACCGCGTTCCTGTGCACAGAAATACAAACAGCTGGTCGTTCCCTATGGTAGGCGTTTGTACTCAATATTTGTCCAAAACAAAATACCAAAACGAGGGAATGGTTACCCCCCACACACACCCGTATATGATAGACCTACACCAGGCATAAAAATAACCAGCCTTCCGTCTGCAAAATGGTACAAGATAAAACAAGTAAATCAATTATCAAAGCTATTCAAAAACTGTCATTTCTTTTTCAAATAAGGTTTCCAAAATATGCATCACTTTCCTTATATGTCTTAAGCATTTGAGTCTGATAGAGCCCGAGAAATAAGTGCGTTTGAGGATGGTTTGTGTTATTGCATAGTAAAATGAATTCAATGATATGCTTTACCTGCCTGATCAGAATACAGTAGTGATGTTTAATCGATGTTCGTCCATGTTAGTGCAAAGAAGAGAAGTTCTAAATTGCTCCAAAATTTGAAAATGGGAAAGAAATAAAACATCCTCAACGGGGTGATGGTTTGACTTCACTTTATCCCTTGTATTGAACTGTTCGGAATCATTAAATTGAGCGTGAACCATTTTTGGTTATAAATGATCGGTGAATTCGTCTTGCCATAGAAAAAATCAACTCTTTGAGGTAAGATTTTTTCCCAGTGGAACTAGACAATTCGATTTTCTATGTTTTGTGCTTATTCCACTTTAGTGCTAAGCAAGCATGACATCAAACTGATTTGAATTCTATCCTGAAGAAAACGTATTATCTACAAAATCAATCTTCCAAATGGCACTCGGGTTTTTCATCAATCAGATTTTCTGGACCATGGTTTATTTAGGAAAGCTCAGCTCGAATGAGAGATTACCATAAAGAGGCTTTCACAAATAAAGTGTTTGAATAAAATGGCATCTTTGTTTAATGGTACCACTGAAAACAGCCAACTTTGTCATCCAGCCTGGAGATGCTGCTTAAACACGTGCACAAGCACGTTTTAGTATTGTTCATTTCTGGGAAAGAAGTAAGTAGCTCATATTCAATTCTCCGCCATTATGCTGTATCTTATCAGATGGATTTTCTCCTTGTGATAGTCTTGGGGAACCAACTATAGGGTATTAGTCATTCCGTCGAACTGCATGAAGTGAGTCGAGGTTTAAATATTCATATCTATGGAAAAAGATTTTCTTCTATCATTATTACGATGATTTCTCTCGTTTTGAATAAAATATTATCAGAGATTTTGGGCTCAGGGTGTTCATACATAACCCATTGAGAACAAGAAATCAGAACAAAAAAAAATAATTTATATATGATGATCATAAGATATATTTCAACCCAAAAGACAGCAGTTGAGTGGTTAACTTGCACACACTGGAATACAAAGAGTAGAGCATGAAATATGGTCAATCCAATAATGCATTTTCATCCATCTTCCATTTTTTCCATTTCTGTGAGGTTGTTGTAAAACATTTACTGTTGTTTTTCATTCCAGGAGTCTTCCATGTTTCACGCCTTTTACTCGAAAGATCGATTGCTCGTCTGTGTTTAAAAAGGCCATGGGTTGGAGTAGGAAAATTGATGCATCAACGATTGATTAAATATGGACATTGATTGCAATATGGAGATAATGCTAAGAGATAAGAGGTGAACTGAACAGGGTTTCGGCATTCAAATCATACTATATGGCTTGTTCTTGACAGTTGACGGCGCTACGTTTTGTTACTTGCTAATTTCGATTGAACATTTGAAGATAACGTTTTGCGCTCTTGGTTTGCTAAGAAAATGACTGTTATTTAAATTTGCAATCAAAAAATGTCATTGAGTACTGATTCGATGCATCACTTTGGGAAATTCGGTCACAGTAACTGTCTTTTTAGCCAACTCAGATCTTAACCTGACAAGTCTGTGATAACAACAAATGAATAACGTAAACCTTGTCTTTCGTTCATGTGCTCTTGAATGTGTATGCGGGAAGAACTCGATGTTGATCCTGTTCATGTCACCGTGCTGGCATAGACAGTCAACTCACTGATCGGAAGCTGATATTGCTGAGCAAGAACATGCATATATCAACTTAAACGGAATGCCCATTTGGCGAATGAGTGCCTTGTCATTGAGATAAATGATTTCAAGCGGATGCAGTGACAAACCGCAATATGAAACCGGAAACGGCTGGAATGGCATGTGGCATATTTTTAAATCGAATTTTCATGTGAAAACATTTTAATATCTTCAGTAGAAATCAACAACACCTAACCCAGGCACCACAAATGTTTTTAACACAGTCGCGTGTTAACATTTTTAAAAGTCATGTTAACCGCTGCACATTTCCCACATGAGCATGGTTTTTCAATCTAGAAACAACTTAAAACATGTAAACGATATGCAACGGTTTTCAAATATACGCCCCGCAATCAAGATGTTAACATACAAGGTGATAAATGCCTCAAATTTGACAATCGACATAAACAGCTGAGGATTTCAAGTGTTCAATTAGGAAATAAAGCAACAGAACTTGCACTGCTTCGCTATAACGTGAGACAATAATCGTTGACTTGAGTTACTTTTATATGAAAGCAGAGTAATAAAAACTTGAAAACAATAAAATTGTTAATTCTTTTGGCCTCACTTGATCAACAAAACGATGATACCTAATAGGTTCTATTTCAAATTTTAGATGCAAATCGTTTCCCGCTTGCTGTTGAAGCCCCCTGCGGCAATATATGGAAAACAGTATGCAGAACATAAAGTAATGAAATGGAAGTATATTTTAAAAAGTGATCCTCAGAATGGCACAAGGTGAGTGTTTTGTGCAAAACTAAATTACGACCAAAGGTACTATATTGACAAAGTTACTATTCTTGCGACATTCACAAAAGTAAAGAAAAACCGGAAAAGGCGAACTTTTATTTCAATCACATCATGACTGATGGGTTGTGCAATGACTATTTGAACAATATATGTACGTTTAAGAATATCCTTCAATCTCTGTATTTTCTGGCAAACCCTGTTGCACAGATTAGATGAGTGAGCATTGGTCTTTGATTTATCTATCTAAGCCGAATAGCTATCAAATCATGTTTCGACGTTTGATTATTGTTTCAATTTTGTTTAAATTATTGTAAACATTTGGAGGTAAAAAACTATCTGATTTTACAGAACAATTTGCACATGAAACAGCTAGACTGCTTCAAAAGTATTCGTTCATACAAATTTAGTTTCCATATTTATATTCAAAGAAAAAGTTGATGACAAACAAAGAAAAACATGTGTTTAATGATCATTAGACACTTTTCGAAACTATATGAAAATCAAATCGACAAGATCACTGGAGGGATGCACGACACATTTTCTGCATCAATTTTGAATATGTCGAAAATAATCTTCAAATGTTGAACAATGGAATACCAAATGGAGCAATGCAAAAAACAGGTTTTCTCCCAATATCGTTACCCTGTTAAAACGAGATGTGATTGAGATAGCTCAGTTACACTGAACAGGTCAATACCCAAGGAGTCCACTAAAACGTTGACTCATCAAGTGATACGTTTGTATGGATTGGGAAAGAAGCTCAAGCATTTGATAAGCACTAGAACAATCATGAAAAGTGCATGTAGCTGTAGCTGTGTAATGATTTTTCCATAGTCTTGGTAGTCTTTTCTGCGAACAGAAGCTTTTTCACATTTGTTTCGATTTGCGTTGTGCAACTGAGACCACACAAGCATGAAGTCACTTAAACACCGTGATACTTCATATGCGTTTCGGGATGCAGTAGTCCAAATTTATCCCATTGATCAATGTCCCACGGTATTTTTCTTCTTTAAAACTTGTTTGAACAAGGTAATTTAATTTTCCATTCCGTGCAACAGTGATTTTTTGAATTATTGACGTCAATCAAGAACTATCTTGATAAGCTGGGTAAATGGATGGGCACGGCGCATTATCTTCTAACGGCTGTACTGTGGTTTAAACATGAGAGTCTGGAAGGAAGTTATTATTATCTGTTAATTTATCTATAGCATCCGTTCACCGGGGTAAACTTACTTTTTCAGTAATATATTTGAACTGTACAGCTGGGTAAACACAATGGCGTGTCGTTTTTGTCCTGATCCCATTTGCGACTTGTGCCAGCGAATACAATCTGTGTCTGGAATACTTTTTGAACCGTCTGTCAACAACGCCGTCGCAGTCGTCGTTGGAATATACAGCAAATAGGTCACAATTGTGTTCTGCTACGGTGCGCTGCTGTGTTTCCGACAAACGTGATCAATGGTTCAACGGACAACAATTCCGTATTCAAATAATGCTTTGCAGTTTTGAACTCATATGCTTGAGAAGAACCGATGTACATTCGAGGTTACAATGAAATCCATTCATAAAGAAAGACAAACGATCAAATGATGTGTAAATCGAAATTGATATCAATTATTTCTTGCCGTCACGTCTCTGATCCATCTAACTGTAGCACGCTTAAGAGCATATATCACATCTTATTTATAAGGGAGTGCAACGTTACCGATCGGGTTTTGAAACACAATTCATATAAACGTTTACTATCACTAATTTTAATTTAATTGTTCCAGATAACAATGCTAAGGTCCGAACTATGAACACAAAAGAGTGGATTCAGGTCATGCGATGCGGACAATCGCCTGTACGCATAAGAACATTACATCTTTTCTGTGCTGATAAACATCGGAATTCTAAACGTGACATTCAGAGCGTTGATTCTAATCTCTCACCTATGGCCTACTACTACGTTCAATGACGACATTAATTTACCAGTCAACACGTTTTTGTAAACGGTCGCTTTTCCATACGTTAAACGTTTGTCAGGTACAATGACGGATGCATAGCTTTTGGTCTGAAAGAAAACAATAAAAACAACTACACGATGAGATATTGTTGTTGTAAATTCCCGAGTTTCAACTAAATCTTGCTATTCCCTATTTCGCTTAAAATGTCTTTGGTTACGCTAATAGAGATACTTAGTTGAACAGATGCAATACATGATATTTCAGTTGAAAATCAGACAATTATTTATTTACGAAGTTTCCACATCACTGTGTGGCTCCGATTGGTTTGATTTGATGATATAATATTTCTCGAGACATATCGAAAGAGGCTTAGCAACATAAAGCGCTGAAAGTAGATGGCTCCAATGTATACCATTTTTAAGCACTACACAGATATTTCAACTGGCTCGTTTTTAGATATAGGTGTGTTCTCAAACTGAAATGGTTCAGTTGTGTTGTGCATAAATTATAGCAACGCTCGACTTTTTCCACTTCTCAATAGGCATATTGACCACGGAACTCCATGTTTCAAACACCACTTAAACTGAAGTACACAAATACCGTGCGCATTACATAATAGTTTTATTTCCTTCGAATCCAGCCAACAAATACTACTCGATGATTCCAGACAAATGAGGCTAACTTATGACTTACCCCAAATGCACTTAATTAACATACACTATCAAAACTAAAGCCTCAAAATGACAGACATCTCATGGATGATGAAAAGTGGTATAGAGACAGATGGAGGTTGTGTACTCTTTATGTTTGATTCGGAACAGGTTATTGAAGCCAATGTTGAAATATAATGCAAAAACCGTGCATTCAAGAAAAATCTAAAGTCATTAGCAAGTAAGTATTAGATTGTACATTCTCTGCAGTACATCCAAATCCCGAAACACTAGGTTTGTCGATAAAACAGAGTACCGATGTGTAAGTCATTATACATCCGAGTGTTTCTTACATTTTTTGAATCCTATTATTATGGCTTTGTCTCGTCGAATTTGGAACAAAATACCTGGTGACCGTATCAGCGGATTGAGAGACCTGTAACAGGATGACATACTTGCTTTGCGTTATACTGGATATGTACAATAATAAAATATTTTGTATAGCTCAACGTTGACCATGCAGATGTTACGCACCTGATGCACATGTGAAGGTTTATTCTTTTTTCAGTACAATCAGTGAATTCTTATTATCGATGAGGCCCTTTAAGCTTAATGCTTCTGAGCAATACTTCTAAGCCTTTCCATCTGCAATTCTTTTGCGCTCCATGTGAAACGGAATTCATTCACAATTTTTCTTCTTCCCTTAAAATCACGTATATACTAGGGAATAAATAAACGTGGTCGTCCAAAGTAAGTGAGAGAAGTCGTATCATTTTAAAGATGGATCAATGAGTATTTAGTTCACATGGTCGTGTCCGTAATTGCTAATCTGGCAGAATTGTGAAACATAAGGTGTATGTGAAACTAAACAAACATCACACCCGTTTTGTGCATCATTAAGACAATGAAAATCTGTAAGAAAAGAGAGAAGACAAATACTGTGAGGTGGTAACAATTTTCCTAATCTGCTTAGTCGCTAGAAGAAGCTTTGATAACTACGATGGTTCAGCGGACAACAGTTAGAGGAGGGCAGAGTTAGAATCAGTATCACGGCAATTTTACTTTAAATTTAAAAATCCCAAATGGTAAACAAAAGATTTAAAAAACTATTTTTTTTAATTGTCACTTTGAATATGTACCCTCTCAAGCTAAGCATTCGAATATCACGTGAAAGGTAATAATAGATCTCCTCCGATTTCAGAATGACTTTTAATCACATAATAAACCTTTTAAACAACATAAAAGTAGATATAACCAATCACTTACGGACAACTTTGAAATTCCCGTAAGATTCTCTGGTTAAAATGGGCCAGTCGAATATGAGTGAATTTATTGAACTTGCAGTTCATAGATTTAGTACATTGTGTTTCAAAATGTAATTGGACAAATATCATGTAGTACTCCCATCCGAAATAATGTATTCAGCTTTTTCATTGGTATGCCTTGATTGAACGCTTGCAAATATTATCGACACAGAAATCAAGTTTTGATTAATTACCTGTCATGGTCTTATAAACCTCCACAGTGTAGCAGCAGACTTTTGATTGATCATTTCGGCCAAATAAAAAATTTGAGCGAATATTGCCGTCATTTTTTCTCAAAATGTACATAAACGCTGCCATGTTTGAGGTACCTCACATACAGATTTGCTGCCTCAGCTAAAATGCATTCATTATGGTGTGGAGAAAAGCGTATTTCGTAACATCACAAGAGCATGCCGCATGAGCAGCCACGTGAGAGGTGCGATTACATCACTGTAAGCAAAACGACTCCAATAGAGTGGCATACCACGTGAAACAAACTGGAGTTCCTGATACATTTTTAATTGTTTTGTACACTTTATTGAACAGATTTGGATTTCAATTTGAACATCATTCAAAGTGTAGCATTTAGACTATCTGGTTCTAGATGGAGAAACATTCACAGAAAAGGTCGACCCATAGACTTTTAGCCTCGAATTTCACACTAGTGGCATTTCTCAAACAATAAACGGATGCAATTTAACTGATCCAGTTTACCATTCGAGAAAGGAATATTATATGCAGATTATTAACCAACCAAACATAGTTGTTGGCAGTTACTTAAAAAGCAATTACCTTATGTATCTCATAATGCTGTGTATGTTCCAAGTATTTTTTACCTTATTTGTGGATTTGACACTGAGTACACCATCGTATTTTCCAAAAAAATGTAAATACAATTTGCAGAGGCTGTTAGTCATTCCATTTTGAAACAACACAAATGATAGCCAGTGGACTAGATAAAAAGTAAACGCTATTTTTTATTGAACGATTACTTTGTTACATTATCGCCGATTGAATAAACTTCGTGTTCTGTCGTACAGCCATTGGAATCCTACACTCCTATCGTACAGCCACTCCTTTATCGCGGAGTCTGGTATTCAATAAGATTACAATGGATTTAGAACGCATTCAACATGACCGAATCGGAATTTGCAGACTATTTTCCTGGTTAACATTTTATCCATAACGCATCTGTGTGCTGATTTATTCACTGTTCATCTGAACCGCATCGTTATCGTACTGACTCACACATACAAATGAATTGGCTGAACACGGAAAATAAAAATGCTTTTTTGGGGATTTGGATATGCAAATCTTGCGAGCAGTTTGTTCGGGATGCCGGAACGTGACCGCGATTTTGGCCAGATGCACCGAATTCCAAGCGGATTTGAGTTGGATGTTGTACCATCCGCAGTTGTTTGCTCTGTTGCCCTCAAATCGATTCTTCTCATGCCTCGTTTTTTCCTTTCAGTAGGATATGAATCCTTTTTATAAGATAGATTCATTCGGGTGTATACAAGACGGATGAACAAATTAGTTTTGTTTGAATGAATGCGGAAGTCACAAAGTGGGGTAAACAAGACCTGCTGAATAACGATAGAAAATTTCTGTTGGAATCTAATTTACTTTTCTGCAGTGTACAATCAATGATCTAGAACTTCAATCATTATTCAATAATCTTATTAGAAACCAAATTGTGAGATACGGTGAACAGTATGGAATGAATTCAATACCCAGAATAAACCTTAGCAAACAACTTTTTCCAACAGGTTGTTTGTTTGCTGATCATCTGCGAACCATTCGAATCAAATCACGTGAGTGTGCAGCACACTAACATCCCCAAATAAAACGTTTCTAACCAAAGTTGATGAAATGAAATGCAGTTAGGAATCAATCTTTCTGTTATCCATTTGGTTTCAACATTGCGTTTCGGCAAAATGTCCCGAAATATTCATCTACAGGAAATGTTATTCAACAATTCATTTTTAAAGTAACAGTACTCGATTATAATCGAAGTTTTTTGTTTTCTTGATTTGGTCAACATTCATTGATAAATATTTTGCTCCCACGTTTAAAATACATAACCATACATACAGAAATTGCGATGAGCATATTAAACAGTTTTATCCGACTGCAAGAGTGTTTGGTGTGGAAAATCAAGGAGTAAAGGTAGTACAATGTCCCCATCTGAGTGAATGAAATATGGTGGAAACCTTCCTTCCAGCTGGAACTAAAACCACAAATTTATTAGTGTCCTAGTTCTTTGAATTATCTGTAGTTGCTTTCCTTATCGGTTCCCCATTCGTATACAATCAACATTTTATAATACCATTGTTGAGGCATGCTTTTTTACAAATCCATATGCCTATATTTGATTGATCAAAATGCCAGTAATCTCGGTGGAACTCATGGATAAGCCTCGCCTATGCGCTTCTGAACGTCGTAAGATCTCTCGGTTGAACTACAAGGCCACACCAATAGCGGAAACGTTTTCGCAAAATGATCACAGAATCACATGGAATCTACAGGAAAGCAACTACCACTACGGTTATTCCTTTGAACCGCACGAGTGTAAGCCTGTGGCAGCACTAACTGCTCAGATGTTTGACGTATTCAAGCTTTACGTTTTGATTCCGAAAGTTAAATAGCATCATTTTGCTGAGCTTGGGCTGCAAATATGCTAAGTATTGACCATGGTTGCGCACCAGTCCCACGCAGGCTACAAAGCAATTCATCAATATAGGTTCATAAGCAACGGAATTAAATGTAAATTAGCAATTTACTCCAGAAGGTTTGAGGCCAGTGAACCAGTAACCCAATTCCGAGAGCATGGTTTACTGAAAGGTGAAGTCTGAAAGATGTTCATTTCAAATCAATATATATATATAATTACAATGTATTTCGATCAAAGGTACAATTAATGGACAACAAAACGTTTTGTATTTCCTCTACGTTTCATTTTGATTTAAAATTCTCCTGGTACTTCTCTATTGAGCTTAATGCACAGGATGAGAGTTTACGCAATTTTCCATTTCTTTTTCAACATAAATCAGCAGAAAGTTGATCACTTTTGCTCAAAGTTAGTGTTGCATAAAGCAGTTGATGTACTCATATCTTTACTGTATGCGGCTGAAAGACGCATACTTTTGGACTGTTGCAACTTCGAGAACTATTATGGGACCGCAGGTCTTCGTTTCGTACAGCATATTTGCAGACGACAGCACACACGTTTGTACGGTTCACTCTCATTCAATTAGAACCAGCATTATAAGCCGGGAGTATACGTCAGGGAATGCAGATATAATTTTCGAGTTTTAATGCATTTCTTTTCAACTGAAAGTAATGGGTAATACAGCTTAATGAGGAAACTTTCATTTTTTTGAGTGAAATCTTCGTGACTTAATCGCATTTAAGACGCAAAAAACTAGACATGAGAAGTAGTGTACCCAGTCAGTTAATTTCTACCCATAAAGCAAACAATTATCATAAATGACATTTTTTGTTTTTAGTTAGCGGTAAACAGCACGGTATGCAATAAAAATAAGGGTTTTTAGTGCGAACTAGATACATGTTTGGTCACATCTTCACTAAAATATAATCTAAGAGCATCTTGATCATTTTCCATGGACAGATGATTTGAGGTTTGTGATGGAATATGATTATTATTTACGAAACCCATCATGCAGTCGGAATACTTACCGATTTGACTTTTAAATTTTTTTCGATTATTTAAAATACTAAGGTGCAGTGCTTCTTGAAGTGGGTGCACGACAGCATAGAAAACATTAAGCGAAAAGAAGGTTTATAGAAAAGTTTAAAAAAACTGTGAAACTGTTTCGTCCTTGGTGGACCTTCTAAGCAATTCTAATTTTTATATTGTTGTATCTTTCCAAACTAGCGTAACGCCCGAATACCGAGCCGTTGTGCGGAACTCGCGTCGCTCATTTGTGTCTGTGATTCAGCGGGGTAATAATACAATTGAGGAATAAAATAACTTCAGATAACCCTCGGTTTAGCACTGTTTAATTCTTTTGCACTGAGCACGAAACATTTATCGTCCAATTGAATGACTACTTAACTTCTCACTTCAACCGTAGTGAACTGATAAGTGTGCTTTCTGCGTCGCTCAAGTTAAACATTTACTTACATCTTTATTTGAGAGTCTTCAGTTAATTTATGTTTCTTTCCATTTTTGTTTGTGAATGCATTTTGGATTGTTTTATTTTCATTTGCAATCTCTATCAACCTTAGAAACAATACACAATTACTTTTATCACCGATGAATTTGACTGACCTGTCCTAGCTGTACACGCCGGAGAAAGTTTATCATGAAGACTTTTTGTTTTCTGAAAACCTCAACAACATAAAAGCCCTGTACATCCTCACGTGATTACAGGTAAATAGTGATACTTGTTTTGTACGGACCGTGCATGTTTGCCGAACTGCATTGTGATTCTCCATCATGAAACAGGAGTTTTTCCTCCTTGGTGTCATCATCGGTTAAAGCATATGACACACACACTATTGCGATTAGCCCTATAGTGTATGCGGATTCTTTTGCAACTCGCTAGTAAGTGAACTGAAAACATGCTTATACCGTATGTTTTCTGCCTTGAGCAGAAGTTCGAATTACTCAATATATCGATTTCAGTGAGTGATATGGGTCCTAGTTGAGGCACATATGCCATTATTCGCAACAGTTCGACCTGACAAACAACAGAACGAACATTTATGAACAGATTTCCATCGGAAAACAAATCGATCCCTAAATTAAATACCGATTATGATTTCCATGAGTACTAGCTTCGAAAAATGGAATGACCAAAACATCAGGAAAGAATTTCTAGCAATGTTTATGATGGTTAGTTATTATATAAAGAACAGGAATTGTATGCTAGTGCATGGCCTCCTTCTCAGTCACCTTTTATTGAACATTTTACTTTTTGTGTCAAATGCATTGCTGAGTAGAAGTGATGGCTTCTGGCAGAATGCCTGCTAGAATAATAGTTATGAGTTTTACTCTTCGCCGCATTATACTTATTTTTGCTCTTTCCAAGTTGATAAGTTGCATATGAGTCTCCGATTTGGTTTGCACACATATAAAGTTTGTTACGCAGCATTGTTCCGCTCTTGTTTCAGATGTGATTCTTAAAATACTAATCAAAACCGTGTTTAGTTCTAAAGTGTCATCGTCTGCAATGTGTCGGTGATCTAGATATTAGGCGGAAGTGCAAAGCGATTAAAGATGAATGGATCATTCCACGCCGTATCAGTGGCTAGAATGTTTGGCCTGGTTTTAGATCTATCCTTTAGGCCTTCTGAAATTATCATTTACTACAGATTTTGTGCGTAGGGTTCAATTCCCTACTGATTGCATAGACCAGTTGATGTTTATAAAATGCACTGCAATTTGTGACAGCAAAAAACATTTCTTCCATCGATCGCCACACACGTTTCTTTCTTAAGTGCGAAGAGTTGGAATGACACACTGAAAAATGACGGTAGGATTAATTTCTCATCGAAGTTTAGCTTACCAAGTTCATAAAATCAATCAAACTCCTGCAAACGCACTGCACTTCAAAACAAACGTTTTTGAACCCCTAAACAAACCATTTACTACAAGTGACCAAAAATCAACTTTTGGATTCCACCACTTCGAATTGATCAAAGCAGATATAATCTTCATTGAAACCAGTTTTATTGCCCCATGAAGAAGAAGTGTAAATATTTTTCTGCGCCTTGATTCATACTATGCATTGTGACTTACAACATGCTTGTTTGATTTCACTCAATCTGCCCAGTTGCATTTAATATTCTCTGTCAAACTTGCTGATTGTGGTACTCCACAGTAATCAGAAAAATTTGAACCTTGGAATAGTCCATTCAGTCATAGATTTACGAATTATTCACCAACGTTTCCTGTAAACGTTCATCCAAACTAGTTTTATTGTGGTGATAAAAATTAGAGAAAAAGGCGCAATCCAATAGTTCTATCGTCAACGTTACATCCACACCGAAGCCTTCGATAGTGGAGAAAAAAGGTGGGAGCAATACAGCCTTG
>UZAN01041632.1:6467-22685 GCA_900618425.1 Echinostoma caproni
AGATGACGTGGAGACAAGACATGAATAAATACACTGAGCTATTGCGTAGAGTAAGTGTCTCCTGCCTTCTAGGTTGAATTCCAAATAACCACAACCGGTTGGTTGAAGACACAGAGGGATATGGCAGCAATCCGGCAACAGTGGTGTTCTTGTCATTTCTTATCAGGTCAGAATGCATGAAAAGGTGTGTATGCCCAGTTCGATTGTATACTGTACTGATCAAAGTGGTTCACTTTTTCCCTCCCCCCCCCCCCCCCTAAAANCCCACTCTAAATAGGCCCAATCCCTGTCCACTTTGCATATTCTCACTGCGTTTCTATGCGTTGTGAGTTTAGCAGCGACCAGTCAAGTTCACTTCACTGTATGTCGGCGGTAGGTAGTCTGCTGTTCGTTTTACCACCAGGAAATACACTCGATACCGTTTGATGTGCTTTTTGCTTGTCTAATGATTAGAGAAGACTTCGGGGATCCTTGCTAAGTTTCATCTAGCTAATGGCTAATCTTTCTTTTTCTTATTTTCTGCTCTCCCTTTCATCACAAAGCGTTCTTGCACCGGGTGTTCACGATCGAACTTTTACGCCAAAATTGTCTAAAATTCACATTCAGGTACACAGAGCGTTTACTTGACTTGAATCGATACAAGTCCCGGAAACAAAAGTTCCGTTGAATTTTTTTCTTTCGCCTGAAACTGTTGATTAGCTGTTTGTTAATAAAGAAACATTTTTCTAAGTCTGGGTTCTGTGTGCACTCGGTGCATAAGAACAGCTTGTTTCTGAGACCGCTTTTCCGATTAAAACGGCATTGTATATTCCGGATGTTATGAATGCATGTGGTTTTTCCCATTCAGCAGATCGTGCCCATGATCGATACCATAAGATCAATAAACTAAAGTTAAGATACCTCAAAGGCCAAGTTAATTATTTTGCGATACTGATTCACCTCGAACTTGCGTCACAAACCAGGAAATTTATTTTTGATAGCAACATACCATCTCGCATCTGGTCACCCCAACGGAAGCTGTCCTAACCCGAATCACAGTAGCAGATTGCCAACCTCTCCTTGATCACAGTCATATTTTCGTCTACGTGGTAATCAGCTTCGTGCTTACTGTTTGGTGGTTGATTCGATCAGCACCGTCGTCGCAAAGTGAAATCCACTTGGGTAAATCTTTATGACCGCCTCCCTGTACACAAATCAACTAATTAACTAAATGACCAAAAAAGAATGGGAAAGCGAAATTCAGTTCATACTGTGCGGTTATCGGTTAACGTTTTGTGAGTAGAATGACATTTATCGTACTTATACGAAAACGATTAACCGAGTCAACTTAAGTGGGCAGTTGATAAATAGCTACCAAACTCGGAGCACTGATAGTGGTTGTTCACGCTCCATAACTGCATGGAGTATCGCCACAAAAGCTGTCGAACTTATTACTGTGGATAAATAGGTTTTTTCGAGAGACTGATCGTTTCAGCTAAGCTGGAATGCGTTATCTGTGCTTGATCAGCTGTGATTTTCCCTGATCAGCTGCAGTTCGTTTTCTGTGATCTTACATTTTATTGTGAATGTCATATTGTTAATGACACAGCGATGTCGGTAGAGAATTATATTCGTCGACGTTTCGATTACCGTGGCTAACCTTTCTCAAGGCAGGTTTTACAATCAAATGACTCAGAGGAAAGGATCACAAGTTAACGGATATTTTATCGTATGTGTCCCTGTGTATGTGTGTGGTGGGCTGAATGATTCGTTGGCGGTCATGCTAACTCCCATTATCAGATTGGATCAATTTCTTTCATCCGATTGTTTACTACTGATTTACATAGAGTAGTTTAATTATAAATAGAATATATATTTATAGATTCTGTTGCTTCTTTCATTTTTACTTCCATTTATTGGATATACAATACAATACAATTTTCAGGAAGTGGGAAGCGATCAATCAAAGAGCTGTCATATAAAAATACTGGGGAAAGTTAGACGGTAGTGGTTGGATCGAAACAATCGCCCTCCGGGGTGATGATTTGGTGACGTTAGCACCGACCTCGATATTTGAACTCGGAACCGACAGAAAATTTACTATTCATGATTGATCATCTCTAACAGGTTAAATCTACATCAGTGTTTACTGGTTGTTATAACAGCTGGTTTGATCTGTCGAGGTCATTCCCACATCGAAAGGAAAACGCTGAGTATCGTTTCGGCAAAACTTGATTCTGCTGGCACAGTCTGGTGGTGCTTTTGACATTGTGAATGCAATGATTTGTAAAAAAATACAATGTTATGAAAAATCTTTTGGGTAGGAGGGGGCGACTAATTTTGTGTCACCAGCTCCTGAAGTAAGCTGCTTTATTTAAAACCTGTGAATGTTCATTTAAATCGTAGTGGGCAAACGGTAACGGTCACCAAATTGTCGTCTCAGCGAACGAGTATTCAGATCCCACCACCCCGCCCGACTTTTCGCTTCTATGTGTCCCCAAGTAGCGCCCTAATAATTGTAGCTCCCCACCCGCTTCTTGAAACTTGTTTCACATTTGTGTATTGAATAAAATTGAGTAATAGGGTTGTGATAATTGAGCGAAACGGACTTTTCCATTTGAATGGATGAGAGCATTTTTGCTCTCAAATTGTTTTGATCAGTCGATAAACAAATATGAGTCGGTCATTCCCGTGTCTGTCTCATATTTGCATAAGACTGAACATGCCGATTGATCGTGTAATTCTCAAAATAAACTGGAATATTGATTCATGTACGGAGGGTTATAGTTCAAACAGCGTAATATCAGTGGGGTTACCTGTTTTTTTTTCATTTAACATATTGGATGGCGTAATTGATAGTGGTTGTGTTAGTCGGTTTCATTTCACGGTAAATCGATATTGTTGAATGAGCATTTCGTACACTGTTTCCTAGCTTTTCAGTTTACGCGTCGTTTACTCTATCTATATTCGATGAAATCCAATATGCGATGGAATCAAATCCTCCATTACTCTCATGCAATAAGCAGCCAAGTTGGAACGTTTCCAACCCAGTCATAAAACCGGAGTCTAGTGCTGAAATGCACGAGGTGTGATGCCCACAACAAGCTTACAACGATGGGTTGTGCTGTGCCGTGTGAAAACAAAGTGAAAAAACAGTCTAATCAGTTGTTCGGTGGGTAGTATACTTGCTTTCTACCCGTGAGGTCTCGCGATAAATTCGCATTGCAGATGAGACCCAACGAGGTCGAAACAGTGGTGCAGTGCTTCCTAGCTTTTAGGTGTACGCTTCGTTTGCTCTTTACACAACGAAATCCACTGTGTACTATTGAAATCCTTGGTAGTAGTATCGGCGAGAATGGGTTCACTGCTGATGGGTGCAAGTTTACCAGTTGTTTGGAAGGGACCACTGACGTCGCTTCTTATTGAACTGTCTAAGTGTTTCATACGTTCTTGGTATTACAATGGATCAAGAATAGTCAGCAAATGATACCTCATAGGGCCATTGTTTTGGGTCCCAGTGTTCAGGATTCTACCAGTAACAGGCGAATGTTTCTAACCGGTTCATCATTGAATGCAATAGCCGGAAACTAGAATCTTGCAGGTTTGAAAAGCGCAAATAAAATATAGTTCGAAATCATGTGATCTCAGTCTACTTGAATGCAACACATTATATAATTTTTACATGAGGATAAGATGGATTCATTAGTCCATCTTGTTGCTTATTCGTAATTTATCGATAAACTTGTTGTTCCATGTGCGTAATGGAGGATTTAATTGCATTTCAAATGAGAATTCGTCGTGTCTATGGCAAATGAAGCGTGAACTGAGAAGCTAGGAAGCACTAGACAGCTGTTTTGACCTNCTGGTTGGTCTATGGCCCGCAACAAGCTCGCAAAGATGAGCTGTGTAAATGGGAAAAGGTCTGATCAGCTGCTCGGTGGCGTAGTGGGTAGCATGATTGCGTTCTGCCCATGAAGTCCCGGGTTCGATTCCCGCTTGGATCGATGGGTTCGCACTGCTGATGAGACCCAACCAGGTCGAAACAACTGTCCAGTGCTTCCTAGCTTTTCACTACGCGCTTCATTTGCCATATATACGATAAATTCCCATTTGAAACGGGTTGTTCGTTAAAGCCTCGTTTAATGGAGATTTGATAATTTATTGATTGTCAACCGTTTCCTCGCTCTCTGTGTGGTAGGTTGCGTAATCCCAAATGTGTTCTGTTTGTATATGTGAGCTTCCTATTCATACAGTTAAACGGCTCTCACTTCTTTCAAAATGGATCCATCCCAAGAGCTGTGATATAGTCTTTATGGATATGTGTATAGTCTGAATTCGGTGCTTTGATTACACAGAGCCAGAATGATTGAAAGATTTGCATGGAATGAACGCATGTTTGAAGAACTCTGCGATCACAAATATGTCACTGATGGGAGAATAAATTATGCCAAAATGATTGATAATCTCGATAATATTGTGAGCATCGCCGTTCAGGACTGTTTTTTTTACTATCTCTTGTTTAGGAGCACACATTCGGTATTCTCAGAACGGACCCTCAGGGGTTTTCCAAGTTGACATGTAGAATGGTAGGTTTAGCATCACACATATAAGCTGGTTTCAGTGTTCCACGCCTTGTGTCCACCTATCATGATTGCTTCCACTTCTTTGACCGGGTCCAAATACGATGCAATCTCCACTGTGTGTGGATCGTTTTTGTAACTAAGCGCTATTTAGTGATGAACAGCAGTCCCTAGGACCGCATGGGAATCAGTGTGGGACGCTCCGAGTGGCGAGCTACATGTGGCCCGGCTGGCATAAGCGTCGTATAGAGCCCGGCGACAACGATGGCGATTACGGGTTTCAAAACACGGATCCTGGAGTCCAAAGCACCAGCAAGAGCTACTTAGACCGCTTGACCAGGTAATGACGCTCTCTTCTGTGTCTATCACTATGGGCTATTAAGCCTTAATGAGATTAACTTATTCTAACCTTTGTGGTATGCTCCTCGTTTGATCAAACTTCACCATCATCAGAATTTGCACCGATGTACGGGTGATGCCTTCACGTCCCCATCAGCCATTAATCGCTGGATTTGATACTCTGATTGAATTGGGAATAAAATTTTGTGTCCCTGAAACCTGTCTATTCATCCTTCGTTTATGTGCCACCGTTGTCCTCTGATAGTGTCTTTTATTGGTCTGTTTCGTTTCGACAGTCAGTTTCACCTAAATGTAAGCCTCCGAAAGACTCAGCATAGTCGGGGGTGGGTGGCCAGGTTTGCGGCTGGTCACCCGTACCTTGCAGCTCGCCAGATGCTCCCATAAGACCAAGCGTCTCAAATAGCCTATGCTGAAGAACCCTGCTCACTGGCTTCTCGTGGCAGAGGTGTTTTCCACCAAAGTGAGAGGGCGAAAAGCCTACATCCGGGGCTATAACCGGATTGGTGGACCACTGGAAGTTCACCTAGGGGAGTTGACCAAAAACCCTGATTCCTAACTAACCATGAGGAGGCGTACGAACCACACACACCTTCCTGGTTGTGGCAGTGGTCACCGGCTCGATTGGGGATCGAGGTGCATTGGGCACCTTGGACGTTTGACGCCGTTCAAAAGGCGTATGATCCGATGAACTGAACACCGGCTCCAATGGATTACGGACTCTGAGCTCCGTCCTGTTGTCTTGCAGGTCTGGCTTTCTAGCCAAAGACTTAGGGTGGGGACCCCGAGGTTGTCCCCCTTCCTTGGCCAGGGCCACCGGGAAGTAACATGCCCACACAACCTATGAACACGTTCTTCAGATTTCTTTTTGTTCATGTGTTGTGTCACTTTTGGCAGTTCTCTGTAATTGGTTACGTGTTTAAATAAAATAAATAAACGTAAGCTTTGCCATTGGGTTTCTTCGTATTGTAAATGTCAAGTGCATTGGTAAATCAGATCGCTTCTGACCCGTTTTATTTCTTGCTTTATTAAATCTTTTCTCGAAAATCTGTGATGCTCAGCGAGATTGCGGAATGTGTTGAGTCCTCATTAGTTCATTACACGTGCAAAAAACTGGTGACTAACAAATTGCATCAATCAAAAGGTTGAGCACGTTATTTATTCCCCCATAAACAGTTCGATCTTTTCAGCACTGCGTAGATGTTCGTGTATCGAAAATATCCCCCGGACTATCCCGTTCGTAAAATTGTTTTCCCATTTCGGTCATGCTAGACTAATTTTGCCATAATAACATTATTGTTCTAACACTCTTGAAGTCGAATTTCTTATGCTCTGCTGCTAATTCGAATTTGGATTGAAAGCGTTGTTTTAAAACAAAACCCGTCAAACAATTTTGCGGTTTTGTCTGTTTCTAACAAAAGTAATCTCAATTTGTGTTGGTGCATCATGTCCGTGGGTGATTCTGTGATCAGTCAGAGTTTGCCTTAGTTATATACCATCAAAAATGATGGTCATTTTGTGTATTTATCCTAACAGTGATGTACAATTTAACATCTTTTGCTCATTGTTTGCTCATCATTTTTCTATCTTTTGTTTTCTACATCTAATTTTGTTTCGTATTTGGTTTTTACAGCTTGTTTCCTTGTTTTCAACGGTTTCGCATGTGTGCCAGTGCAACAAATCACGTGATTCTAGTGACCGGAGGAACTGGCCTCGTCGGTCACGGGATTCGTTTAGCTCTGAACAGTCCAGAATATGATCTAGCCCGGGAAAATGAACACTGGGTGTTTGCTTCATCGAGAGATGTCAATTTGACTGACCCACAGGCCACACAACAGTATTTTGAACACATTCGCCCGACGCATGTAATTCATCTGGCTGCGAAGGTTGGCGGACTGTTTGCAAATATGTCCGGGAATCTGGAATTTTTTGTAAGTTCGTTACCGACTTGTGAGATTGTGGTACACACATGCACTCACATTGCGGTACATAGTGTTCGATTGATATGCGCGGTTCCAGCGATATCCTTTTCGACAAACTATCTATTTATTTTCTGAACGAATTACATGGAAGCGAAATTACTCAATCCATTTTTAGAGACTTTTAGATTGAAGACAATTGTTATTTTCTTTTTAACGCAATCCCAGTCACAGCTGGTTGATTATTTTTTCTTAAAATTGATTAGGTTCGGTATGGACAATAATTAACTGTACACTGTTGTGTGACAATTTTGGCCACTTTCTTCTGCCTACGCATTTGGGTGAAAAATCAGGAAGAAGGAGACAGAGTAAGTAGAAAGCTCAGAGCATTATCAAGATAAAATTACGGAAAGAAAATAAACCATATCTACATAAAAAAGGATTAACTGCACGAGAATCATTGTTTGCAATATGAAGGATACAACGCCGGATTCTGCTGCCCTCACTCTTTCACTTACCTCTGTAGAGTAAAGCATGTTGGCTCCACGACTAGTGTATACGCCGGTATCACTCCGTGTGGTTGAGAAGTGGACTAATTAAGTCACTCATAAGTGCGGTTGTTGACATATCACACCGTAAACGCGACCGAAGCTTTCGGACGTCTGTAGTGAGCTTAAATTGGACGGTCTATAGACACATGCGGTTTCGTATTCTAGGCACAGCGGAGACGGTCGCGAACGGATCTTCACATCCCCCCTGTCCTGCTGTGTGCTCAGAAATAATTTGTGCAAGCACTCAAACCTTGATGACAGGATTGTCGAAAAGTGATCGCTTATGAAACATTCGAGCAAATGATAATAGACTTTTGACGAATTTGACTCTCACGTAATAGAATTGGGGAACCAATTATGATGCAAACATTTTAGTTACTTTCCCTTTTCACATTTTACTCACAGTTACTTGTGCATAGTTGTGTGAGAGTTGGAGTTGAGTCAATCTAATCCTTCCCCCGGCATTTCACATTTTGGAAGTGAACTAACCATATTCAGCATTCCAGTTCAAACTAGCAATTGCCTTGTTCATTGCATTACTGTAAACTAACATTCAAACCAGCTTGAGAAGCTTGTGACTTTTGACTGGATCTTCATTCTACAGTGTGGCATTGTCTGTCTCTTCTATAGGTCGGACAACTTATTGTCCGAGGGCACATCAATACAGCCATCCCCGGGTGAAGATAGACTACTTTCAAAATCGCATATACTGCAATGTCGTAAAGAACAGGGCAAATTATGCCTCCCCACACCTCCAAACACACAACCGAAACAGTTATTCCGATTCCCCATTTAGAACTGGGCAAGCAAGGTCGGTGTGTGCATATTATGAGGTTTTCATCGTTCATTGGCATGACACAATGAACTGTTGGTCTGAAGAACGAAGTAGTTGTAAAAGTTAACTTTTGCTGCCACTTCATTTTGTACATTGATATCACATTTTGAGCATGAACAATCTGCACTTCGATTATGGTTAAATTAGGAAATAGTCCATTTTCATTGTCACCATTTCCAATCAAGTGTTCATTTATTCATTCACTGGGTATCGTTCCAATTTGCTCATGTCCTCGAATAGTTGTTGACAAACGCCCATTTTCACCCCACTCACATTTTAGCGTCAGAATGTGCTTATCAACGATAATGTTTTGGCTAGCAGCTTCTCTGTTGGTGTCCGCAAAGTCGTGTCCTGTCTATCTACGTGTATATTCCCGGATCAAACAACCTATCCGATTGATGAGACTATGGTACACAACGGTCCGCCACACGATTCGAACTACGGCTATTCATACGCGAAACGTATGATTGATGTGTTGAATCGGTAAATATGCCGTGTGATTTGTGTGTCCGATCCCGAATCGATGGGCTAGTTATGTTCTCCACATACTCTCTCACTGCACCTTTGAATTGCCGCATTTTCTCATTCATTTTAGGCTCACTCCATTCGCTTAAGCATACATGCGCGCATGCACGGACGCGATCACGTACCTCTAGCTCGAACAGAATTGATAGAGTGGCAAGTTGTCTTCCGAGCTCTGACAGATAAATATCGGAACAGGAGGGGGGGTTCAGTTCCAGGTTATGCTCATCATCTAACCTGGTGTGATAATGAGCCAGTCAGAAACGAAGTAATGAGTTCGGAAAACAAACCATCATAAATATGTGATAACGTATTCAAGCGGTAGCTGACCACGTCAGCGAGATTACATTCTTCAGTAACAGTCAGATGGCCCATTGTGTAGGATTTGTCAAGTGTTGGACAATGTTCCACGTTTCCACGCGTTCCAAACAGTACCTCCCTTGTCGAATGCAATTTTTATGTCCTTTTAAGAAATTTTAATGAAATTCGTTCATGTGTTTCCGTCGGAACCAGTTCAATTGTTAGCGCAAAATGGTCCAACTTATTTGAACATCTTGCACTGAGGAGACAACGCACAACTTTCGTTTTACCGGGATAAGCAACGCAATAAAAACACACATCTGTTGATGTTGCATAAAGCTTCAATTTCAAATATATAGAGGAAAATGGATGTGCTAGATTGTGTGCTGCACAAGACTGGCCGGAACATTTTCCTGCACTCATTCTCTGTGGTAATCAGCCGGAAGTGGTCCGGAGGTCTAAGTACCTCGGGAGCTTGATCGCAGCTGGTGTTGGTGTTGGGCAGATCACATCACGAATAGTGAAAGCTAGAGCGGCTTTCGCCAACCTGCGACACCTGTGGCGCCGCTATGATATTCAACTGCCCCCCTAAGGGATGGGTGTACTTCGCCGCATTTCGTAGTGTTCTGCTTTACGGTTGCGAGTCCTGGCCTCTCCGAGTGGGGGATGCCAATCGACTTTCTGTATTCGACCACCAATGTCTCCAAAGCATTGCTCGTGTCTGGAGGGAACATCGGGTGAGCACTGACGAGGTCCGTCGTCGTGTGTTGGATGTGGATAGTCGCTCTCTAACAGAACTAATCGCTTCCGATGGCTTGGTCACGTATTGCGTATGCATGCGCATCGTCTACTTTTCTGTGCTCTTTTTGCACATGCTGGGCAAGGCTGGAAGAAGCGCAGCGGCTGTCAGACCATGACATTGCTTCTGTTGGTGCAGCTCGCCTTCCAGGTTGGGGCCCAAGGGATAAGGATTGTCGTTGGTTAGATAAGCTGAGAGATATGGCCCAGAATAGAAGTCACTGGCGCGAATGCTGTACGGTTTGCCTGTTGAATTCCCGTACTCCATAAAAAACGATAAACAAACACAAAAATATCACAAATCTCTCGGTGAAACAAATAAAAAATTGTTCTTCTCGTTTTCTAACTTGACTATATGGCCCCCTTTTACACCGTTTTGTATCCCCCTCTCCATTTTCTGTTAGTCTTGTTTTGCACCAAGCTTGCTCGCAAGCCGGTGACAAACAAATATTTATATATATTGAGTTATGTTACATTGTCTTGTTCATACCATGACAGCAAGTTGAAACAATGTCCAGATTTACAGTTTCTTGCTATCTTTTATTAGAAAACAAATGAATAGAAAACTTCTTTACATTGTGGTCCTTATCCCCTATAGGGCCTATTCTGAACAGTACGGTGTCGTGTATACATCTGTTATCCCGACCAATGTGTTCGGTCCTTACGACAATTTCAACATCGAACGAGGTCACGTGCTCCCAGGTCTGATACATAAAGCGTATCTATCCAAAAGTGAGTTAGTTGCTCTTCTGATCACATGCTTCTTGCTCACCCTTCTGTCATGACCACAACAACTGTTTCGCTGCGTTCACATCATCCGACAAAGCATTGAGTAAAATAACCAGGATAATCTATCTTCGTTTTTCAACTATGCAGCATACAGGGTCAAATGGTCTGTTAACCCTGAAAACACCTTCAACGTGGCAAGCTTTTGTTGACAAAGTATTGAAAATCGGTTGTCGTAGCTCGGGGGAACCGAATCCCATTTCGCCTGTTCACCGAGCCTGACATTTTCACAAGCACTGATGATGGATGTCACCTCGGCTGGTGATAAACGTTTGCAAACAAATTGCCAAGCTCAGTAAACAAGCGAAATGGAATGAAAAGCTTTGCATGTTACGTTAAACAATCCCACTTAAGCAGTCATGGTTTATCAGTATCACATGGGCCGGTGCATGTATGTTTTGTGTACTCTAGTCCAACTTCTTTCTAACAGGGGTTGTTTTCTGTGACAAAATAATACGGGGCATGTGATATCTTTATCTGTCATACATACATACATACATACATACATACATACATACACAGGAAATATTTTCTCTCCTTCGTTTGATATTGCGCTACCCAGGTCACCACAGTAATAGTTGGTGAGATCAATCTGACCCTCATTCTTGCTTACTTGTGTCGCCTTCCCTGGTGGGACAAATAATGGTGACACCACGAACGGGAAATACTATCCGTTCGGTCTCGGAGAGGAATTTATTTTCGGCTCCTTTCGAGAATTAAGAAAGCAATTATATTCTCCCCTCCCCTCGCTGACCTTGTCGATTCGATTCATTTTGACTTTGTTTCGAAAGCTCATTTCATCCACTTCAGTACTGTTGAGTCCTGTCAATGCGCGTGTGTTTGTGTGTGTGTGTGTGTGCGTGTGTGTCTGCGTAGGTACTTTACACGACTTTTGTAAGCGTTTATGCTGATCTTTCTCTATGTGCGAGTGATAATTAGCGAGGCAAAATTCACCGAGTCCTGTCTAGACTTTTGACAGCTTGTCTGTTATGCAGGCTTGCTGTTTCATGACGGATGGGGGAAGAGTAAAGAGTTAATTGAGATTCATGGATGGATTATTTCATCACAGGTATTCCGTGCTATGGACTGTTGACTTCTAAAACCGCAGGACTAAAAGCGAAGACAGACAAAAAAACAAGTGTGTTAGAAATTTTATCATAAGACCATGTTTGTAGTACTCATAAATGAGATGGAAACTGTGAAACAGTTGTTGAACCGTAAGTTATCAATAAGATTGTTAACTTCAAATTTAATCCAAGGCAACACAACAAACTTCTTACCTGTTGATATGACAATGACGTTCAGAAGTGCGATGCAGGTGAAACAGAGATGGTTGTATTTGTTTTTGTTTGCTAAATGATAAACTGGTAAAAAAGAGTCAGACAAACATTGTGCTTTCTCCTGACAAGAAATCAAACCGCCTCACACGATCGTGCACTAGTTATGGTCACAGTTTCTGACAATTCATGCGGAAGATAACTGAGGAAAAAATGGAGGATTCCAATGCAATCTAATAAACCTGCTCTATTGGGGAAGTAGTGAAATGATCTAATCATTATATTCAATTTTTACATACCTCTCTGTTCACACCATTGTGCCAAACAAATCCACATACAATAATTTTTATAAAATGAAAAAAGATCCATTATTTGCTCGTAGGTGCGATAACCAAATCAATGCATGTGAGTTCTCTTGAGGAATTCACAACCGGAGTTTTATGTCAGCCAAAGCCTGTCCCGTTAAGCAGCGGGGCGATGTATGAAAACCGCACCTCATGGGGGGCCGGTGTCCAATACATTTGATCATACGCCCTTTGGTCGGGGTCAAACGTCAAAGGTGCCCAATACATCTCGGTGTCCAATCAAGCTTATGACGACCGCCACAACCAAGATGTGCGTAGATGTGGTTCCCACACTCCATCTTGGTTGGGTTGAAACCAGGTTTGATTAGCCACCTCCCTTAGGTGAACTACCAGTGGTCCACCAACTCGGTTATAGTCCCCGGATGTCGGCTTTTCGTCCTCTTACTTTGGTGGGAAATACCTCCGCAACGAGAAGGCAGCGATTAGGACTTCCTCAGCTGAAGCTATTTGGGACGCTTGGTCGTATGGCAGCATTTCGCGAGGTACAAGAGGGGGTTGACCAGCCGCAACTCAATTCACCCACCTCAACCATACTGTAGCTTTTGGAGGTGCCTGCGAAGACATGCGAATGAAATCGTTCCCGATACTCAACTGATCTCACCTATTTTGCCGCAGCTGCAAACACGATCTGTCACAAGTGTTACAGCCACGTGTCGTCAGACGATCCAGTTCAATGACCAGGATTATCTTTTCAGTTTATCAGCGTGATACCCGCCACTCTTCTGCTTCCCTAATGACTGTCGACGAACATTACTATTTAGACACCTGGAAACTGTCTCAATTGTCCTATGGTGGCTAATAATCCTTTCTTGACCCACACAACAGTACATTTCGGTCAACTGTTTATCCAGGAAAAATATATCTTTACCATTCCGCTGATCTGTGAGAGTTTGTCAGTTTGAGAAGCTGCTGACACAGTAGATCCATACGCTTATTAGTTTACCCTCAGTTCTTTGTGATACTGGTCCATGAATCAAATGTAAGATGATTCTTGTAGTTTTGTAGTTCAGCTGATCGAGCGCACACTGTACAGATTCGTTAATGGCATTCGTGAGTTGGTTCGAATTCCCTTCAGGCAACACACTCAATCCTCTTATTGTGTGCGTCCAACTCAATTCGTTGTTCTTGAAAGTCCTCCCTGAACAGTTCGCAACGCAACGTCTATTCTCAGCGATAGTCATCCTGTTGTTTCGCCAGATGAGTACACACTGTTGCTCGGGAATCATTGTTTTCGGCATGAGTCATTCATCCATAATCTTGCATATGCATTCTTCACGACCGTGTGGTGGCAAATCTACCGGAACTGCTGCAGCTTACAGAACGAATAAGCGGATATCAAATCGGCATAGTTGATGATCTGGTTCCGCAGAAACGGAATCCGTTTTCCATGTGGCCGGATATTTTGTTGCTAGATGCCTTCACGCCATGCTCGGTTCCGGAAACCTGACGACTTTTCACGATCTTACTTCTCTCCACAATACACTGTCACTCACCTACTTCATATCAAATAGCTTATCTCCTGGATAAATTTCGGATATCCCCAAATTTGGTGTGGTAGCTGCCCCGAACTCGCACCAATGATGATGATGATGATGATGATGATGATGATGATAATGCCTATCTTGGTCGAGACACATCATCAGCAAAACACTTCCAGCTCGGAGCAGGTGTGGTAGTTTCTAAAACCAGATTCAGGGACACAGAAGAGCAGGAGAGTAAACTTAGAACACCACCGACGAACATCAGTTTTCCTGATGAACGGAGAAAAACCACCACCACCACAATCACCGTGTTATGGACCTGTTTTGCGTTTGATTATATATTGAGAAAAGTAGATCGGATGAGTTTGTATTAGTTGTCTAAGTATACGTTTTTGCCGTGTATTTGATCGATTGTTTTTAGATGTTGTTTTCAATCACTTTGGAAACCACTAATACCCTAACATCCAGTCGTCGGTCACGGCGTCGCAAAACAATCCTGATTTTGCTCAGGTATAATATTCTGACTATTTTTCTTTTTTTCTTCTACTTCCTTTTATTGAATACACAATGATGCAATTTTCAGGAAGGAGGAAGCTGCCAATCAAAGGGCTGCTATACAACACACAGAATGGGGAAAGTCAGGCAGTGGTGGTGGGATTCGAATACACGTCCTCCGGGGTGATAATTTGGTGACGTTACCACCGGGCCACCACCGCCCAGATCGGTAGGTGCAGAAATGTGAACGAAAGTTCCACACAAAGATCTAATGTTGGTTGGGATAACCCATTCAATTTCAGATTTTTTTGGCGGTTTATTCTAGTGACATACTTGTTATCTTCTTCTTTCCTTCTCGGTCTTTTCACCTCACCGTGTTGTCTCACCACATCCGAATCGGTTCAGAACAGAATCAACCACTGATTGTATGGGGCTCGGGTACCCCGCTCCGCCAGTTCATCTATTCCGTGGATTTGGGTCGCTTAATCATTTGGACATTGCGCGAATACAATGACACATCTCCGATAATTTTGTCCGTCCCGGAAGACCAGGAAATCTCTATTCGTCAGGCCGCGCAAGCGGTGGCTAATGCAATGGGTTGTACCCAGTTGACTGTATCCTTATTGTCTTTGTATTTATTTTATTTTATTCTATTACATACCTAAATGTGATGAACAACAGACGAGACGAATCCCATAGTCACGATGACCTGTTGTTTGGCGGTGGAAACCGGCAACCTGAACCCCGGGATTTGGAGTGGCGAGCCACATAAGGCCCCGATAGGTGGTCTTCTTTTTCAGTTTGTTCTGTTTCAAATCCGCTCTCTGCTGGGTGGTCTACCATATATTTTTCAGTACACAACGTAGCGTGATTATTGGTAACTGGAAAGGGCCTAATTCAACTATCACAAAAATCCGCTATTCATTTATGGGACTGGGCAATTTCAGTCCTAGGGTAGTAAATTCGATACAGTTCAAAAGAAACGGACTAAATATCGAAAAGTTTGGTTGCGATAGCCAGTCGTGAATCTCGGATGACGTTGATATGTATATTCTTTACAATGCGTTGTATATGAATGACTGGACAAACCGTATCTGGAAGCACACGAATGGTTTCGTGGTTCTTGCCGTTCGTCAGTCATGCGTATCCAGTAGT
This sequence comes from Echinostoma caproni, assembly GCA_900618425.1. NCBI lineage: Eukaryota > Metazoa > Platyhelminthes > Trematoda > Plagiorchiida > Echinostomatidae > Echinostoma > Echinostoma caproni. The sequence continues at coordinate 21,868 of UZAN01041632.1, forward strand.
CTCTTGTCTTTTCATTCATATATATATATATAAACACTTGGGTGTGTAGCATTTTACTAACCGTATTATCTCTTTACTACCAATGCATCATAGTAACTCGGTGGAAAAAATAAAGTACTTTCTTCCCTTAGTTTGGCTAATTATAGTAACTATTTAAAATATTTGATTTCTACACAAAATATATGTTAGGATGGGTAGGCGAAAGTGGGTGACTGATAAGTTAACCGTTTTTATGCGAAACTGGTTACCATTTTATCCTTTGTTGAAATTGCTGCGGTGAAAGTGTATTTTGCTTCCTTGACCGTTACTTCCAGTTTGATACTAGCAAAGCTGATGGCCAGTTTAAAAAAACCGCCAATGCGTCCAAATTACGCTCTTTGCTACCGAATTTCGTCTTCACTCCGTTTGAAAAGGGTGAGTTTTACGGAAAGTTTTGTATCGATTATTTTGGGCCCTGTCGGGTCTGGACAAATTGTTCGACCATTTTTCCGCATCCGTTATGGTGCTCTCGCCAATTGTTTATTTTAGTGCTGGTCGGGGTGGGGGATATTTCGTTGTTTTTTAGTCGATGCACGCATGTTTCTGCAAACGGTCAAGGATTTGGTTTACCCCCGTGCAAGGGACCGGTCATAAGCCAGAGTTAATCGATACCTTTCGAAACCGATCCGGTCATTGTATACGTGCATTTTCTTGCCTTCCCACTTCCCTATAACTAAGCAAACTTTTGGTACGAGTAAACTCCTACCATTTTTCAATTATGCTCTATTTCACTGTCGTTAGAATCGATTACTTGGGAGTCCTGTATTGAGACGATCTGT
>UZAN01041632.1:35575-45747 GCA_900618425.1 Echinostoma caproni
TCGGGCACACCCTTCAGGGAAACGTAACGCCAGAGTTTAGGGTGGTCGACTGAGTCGAAAACCGCTTTCAGGTCGAGGAAGATGGAAATGGTGGGTCTACGAAAAGTGTGTGTTCTACGATTTTACGAAGAGTGGAGATGTGGCCGATACAACCTCGATCGGGTCTAAAACCAGCCTAGTTCTCACGCGTGCACTCTTCACGTGCAGTAGACACTCGATGGAGTATGATCCCGACGGGAAGTTTAGAAGCGATATTGATTAAACTAATTCCTCTGTGGTTTTCACAAGGGATCTATCATGTTTCTTGTAAATCGGTATGATCACCGATTGACACCATTCAGTTGGAACCCGTTCCCTCTCCCACACTGAGCCCAGGAGTTTTGTTAACTCGAAAGCGAAGGCTGAACCTGCATCCTTAAAAACCGATGGGGTTAGCCCATCTGGGCCGGAGGCCTTCATTGTCGTATGTTAACCCCAGTGAAAGCGGTAGAAACCCATTCGCGACCATCCACATATATGGTTCCAATGATAACTGTTGGAGTCGCTTAAGTTCCCCTTGCCCCCATGTGATAAACGTCGACAATCGGATAGATGCGAAAAACCATTGCGAGTTTCGCATCCGCTTTCATGATCAAATTAACCCCAGTAATTGGTGAGGATTATTGTTTGTTAGAGAAGCTAATAGACATGGCCCAGAATAGAAGTCGTCGACGTGAATGCTGTGTGGTCTGCCTGTGGAAATCCCGTGTCCCATAAAGTCGATGAACTAAAACACAAAATTATCAAACAGTGTACGGTGAAACAAACTAAAAATTCTTATTCTTGTTAGATTATTCCACTGTGATTTTCTGATCCTCATTCCACTCTGTTTGGTACCATTAGCTTGTGTTAATATTGTTTTTAGGTTGTCACTGTACTTGTTTGCCAGTCGATGATATATATCGTACCTTTCCATTTTCCTCTAGACCATTTCCGTTCTTCGAGGAAAATATGTGATAGATAGATAGATAGCAGGCCACTGAAAAACAGCTCGTTCCACACCCTGTGAGACTGTTCAAACAAACGTGTTTCATCCACTGCTTCTTCTTTCCCTATCATTCTCATTGCATTTTACCCTCACACACACACCCTGTCACGACTGCGTGTTCCGCATGGTGGTGGTGGTGGGCATATTGTGTACTTTCGCCGCACATACAAAAGTGTATTTGTTTATCCCACTCGGTCCTCCGATTGTAACGTTTTGAACAATCCTTCGTATGCACTGACATCTAGAAACATCAAAGATTCCAATTGCTCTCGTGTGTAACATTCTCCGCACGATGCGGGGGAGTCATGTAGAATGAATATGAGTTTAGTCAAAAAAAATTGCACAGAGAACCGCGCAACGTTCTTGTATTGGCGATTATTCGTGTTTATTTATTTGTTGTGCATTTTTTTCTTCTCAACACAAACTGGTTGATCGTAACACAAAAATGGGTCTTTCGGTTCAAAAGTTCAAAACACAATAGACGTGTGTGCACATGGACTGTCCTGCGGAGGATCAGCTGAGGTGCGTTCGACAAAGTGAACCGAAATCGGGACGGATCTGTGACAGGGGGTGGATGATGGGTGGGTGAGGAGAGAAATTTGTAAAGAGACAAAAGCGGAACAGAACAGACATTAATTCGTCTGCCTAACACATTTGTTCGGTGTATTGTGATATACAATATCTCTCATTTTTTAAATGAAATTCAGTTTTTTAAGAGTAGCAAATTTGGAACAGTCCACTCGATTGTTCACAGGCATTGTTGATGACCTTGGATGTGGGTTTCACTCCTTGGGAGATCGTTAAACCCGCATTAGTGGAATACGTTTATAAACGATGCAAAGATCTGTGATGACCAACAGCTATTTCATCCTGTTTGGGACTCGTCAGTAGTGTATACTTTTTGTGTCTCTATCAGGACTCGAACGGCGAACATTAGGGTTGGGACTTGCAACCGTTACCCCTGGGCTACACGGTTCCCAGTCATCAGCCTGTACGAATGGTTTAAGCAATCAAGAGTAATAAAGTTAGAGTAACTCATCGGATTGTTCACAGGCACCAGGCACTGTTAATGGTCTTTTGCATCCGCCAAGTAGTTGAAGATATCCGGCATTTATGTGACTAAGCGCACGCTTCTTTGTGAACTGCTAAATTGCATTGTGCAATCCACTCTGAATACACACACAGTATCATATCAATATAAACAGAGTCATATTCTGAACACGGCAGTTCTAGTTATTTCAGTCCTGTGGTAAACTTGATCAAATAGCACGATGAACTTCACCTCGCCAGGGAATCGGGCACATCATCTACAGTTCCGTGTTGCAGGACTGGTAAAAAACATTACTTTCCGTGGAGCGACCTCATCATTATCCATCACCTAGGCATGCTCCAAGCCTTATTGTTTCCATACCTCTAAGCGTTGTGTTCAAAAACAGCTTAATGTTGGAACGGTCCTTGCCATATATGACGCTCTGCAATGTTGAATGTCTTCAGACTGCGTTGTTTTTGTTATTCCTTGCATGTTTTTACTGTCATTTATAATAACTGCAGTTAAATATCTAGCAACCTAAGAGAGTAGTAGTAAGCATTTTCCATCACATAATTTACCTCTACCGGAGGAATTTTGTTAGGTAAGTAAACCCGAACAGAAAAGTTCGGGAACACTGCGCAGCTGTCTCAGCTTTGTAAGGTCTTATCCGTGCAGTGAGAATCCATCGACCCAGCTGAAAACTGTGAACCAGGAACCTCATAGGTGGAACGCAAATATGTGACCAAATCGATCGCCACACAACTGTTCAATCTGTTTAATTGTTTCTGTGCATAATTTAGAACGTATGACGTTTGCAAGCTTGTTGCGGACATCTCTTCTCTCTCATTGCAGCACTAACCCTCTGAGCTTATGACTCAATCAGACACATTTCGAGTTCACCTGAGCGTTGTTTTTATTAGCTGTCCGATGATTCGGTTACAATTTGTAACAGAGTTGATGCAGTGACAGGTTTCTCTTGTTTTTTTGTTATTAACTCGCTACAACCACATCAATCTGCCAAAATGAAGCCCTCACGGCGAAATAATAATCAGTTAAAAAAACGGTTCAAGTGAAAAAACGCCTATGATATACAATTTACCGTGGTAGAACGAGCTACGCAATGCACAATACGAGAAAATCACAAACTGAATCCGCGGCTTCCCGCAACTGGACGCTTGTAAACACACCGAGGAAGCAAAAACGGTTCACTCTTTCTAACAGGCTGACCCCTACTCCGATATCACAAAGAACGAGTGGAATTGTGTTATTAGATTTCGCCGGTCTTATTGACAAGTACAAATAAATATTGAACTACGAATTAGAATAAGAGACAAAATGATGCATCTTTCGAATTAAACGGAAAGTTAGGTATGTCCTTATCAATCGCACATGAGGACAACTAACCTGCATGGCATATCGCAGTTCGGATGAAAAATGTCTGATAGTTATGATGGATTCATTAAAACGAGACCTAATTATCAGATATCCCCCTAAAAACCAATCATACAGAGAATGAACCGATTGAACTGGATTTGGTGGTGTCCTGGTGGTAGAAGTCACCAAACTAGCAACCCGGAGGACACGTGTGTTCAAATTTCACAACCACTACCTGACTTTCACCATAATGTTGTATGGCAGCCCTTTGATTGGCCGCTTCCCTCTTCTGGAAGATCGTACTACTATACATTCAATAAAGGGAAGTAAAAATGGAAAAAATAGGTAACGTATTGCGCATATTCACTTACTTGAACCATTCAAATCTAACTGGTTCGTGAGAATGTTGTTGATTTCAAAAAGAAAGAAAAACTGAAGGAAGAACAGAAAGCGCACAGTCTCGTCACAACTGAGCACCACCTGCACAGACGGTATCAAAGCTGCCAGATCCGGTGACGAGGAGAGACAGAGAATGTTAGGTGAACAGTGCCTGCTCAATGAGTAGTTTCTGGTCGGCGTTCAGTTTCCGGGGAAATTGAATGTTGAATTGGATTCGCAAGTCCCCGTTTTTGCCTGGTTCATCGGCCAAAGGCATACCTTCACCAGGCACCACTTTCTCATAACCCGGGCTGAAATACGAGTGTAAAATCAGATGATCAACAGAGGATTTGGTCGTGCTAAGGACGTTTGTGTGAAGTTAAATAATTCATGTTAATTGCAAATTAAAGGAAACCGGAAGAACCGTTCGCTGCAATTGTCACGCGAATTGCCGAAACAAAGTTCATTATTTGAATCGGAAAAGTTCCTTTCCCATGAGTTTCTAGTGCTATAAAACGGAAGTTTCTTTTTAACTGGAGAAATGATTTGATGGGAAAAAATGTCGAAATAAAAGCTGCAGTTTGATGATTTAGTAAGCACGCGATGAATGCTTTTTAGCTCCCAGAAATCGGTGGATTGCGTGAAAATGGCAAATCTCTACGTGAAAACGATGATTTGAAGATACATTGAGCGCAAAACCGGTTTCCTTTGTGAATGATTCAACTCAGACCTGGAATCTGATCAGCTTCGACAATCTATTACACGGAGAGGGCGTTATCACACGTTTCCACTTCCTGCTTCTCAATTCAGACCAGGCTAACTCGTTGACATTCATCACCAAGCCCCATCCGAATTGATTCGCGTCAACAAATCGCAAAGATTGAAGCGTCAAACGGGACACATGAGTTGCTTGCGTGCATCCCGAAAATGGTCGAGTTACACGCAAGATCTCGATTAGCTAGACAAATAATGCAGGTAATTTAGACAAGTGGAATCCTGTTTCATTAAAGCGAGGCAACCCTTTAATTTTGCTCGACTATGAAGCCCATCTAATGAGAACAACACACCAATGCTCAGTGAGAAAGACTGGATTTCTTCTGGTTTGTACATTCAGTTTTTATTGGTACCATATCACAAAAGGGGGCTTCAGTTGAGGTGATCGGATATGATTTATCGATTCAGACGTATATTTTCAGTGGATCGTCGAGATGCCATTCAATTCAGTTCAGTTTTTACAAACATCAATCATACACACTGTGCGGTGGTTTTAGTTGTTGTCTTCATGCTGCCATTTGGATAAAAAAAATGGAAGACTGGAATGTTGAAAACAGAGTCAAACAGAATATAGAGAATTCATATAGACTAAGATTATAACGATCATTAGTAGATGCACAAGCACCACCAGTGTTTGTGACACTCAGCCATATCACTCAGTGTCACTAATCACCGGCTACGATGATCCCAAGATCCCCATCTGGCCATAGTCCTCATACCCTCGAGCTCTAGTGAAACGTGGTTGTAATTTAAACCTCAACTACTGACAAATTCGCGTTTGTTTAATTTTTCTCGATAACAGTGCCTTTTCAGACAAAACGATGGGACACTCTCGGCTCTTCGTTGTGAGGTTCGGTGCCCTTCAAGCGTTGGGTACTTCCGCTCATCTAAGTACCTCCCGTCACTACTGATTTCCTTTATTTTCGTCCTAGTCCCACCCTTCCGTGAATGACGTCACCCTTCATCATTCACTCTCCTTCACTAGCCTCCAAATCTGTCACAACCTATGAATTCTGACCTTGAACTGATCCGCATTTGGGTTGCAACAACCGTGGTCTCTTTAATGCTTCGTAGAATTTTTCTTGTTTTCGGACTCATAAACATTTCTACTCTTCTCTTCGTTTATGTTTGAACCCTCTGTTACACAAACCTGAACCTGTAAGATCTTACTTTTTTCTCTTTCATGAACTTTGTATTTATTTGGTAAGGTTAGTTTCCTGTTTGGCTTCAAAGGCGCTTTTAAGCCAATCGACTTATTATAAGCTCAGATAGAGAAATTGTCCTGTGCTCTCTCACATGTAATATGGAGACGCGGGCACTTTGATCTCACCATAGGAGGGCTTTTACAGACAAACTGTGTGCCCCCTCTTACACCCACCTACCGATCCGTGTCGTGCAAAATCGAACCGCAAACTGATCACAACTGATCCCAAATGCAAACCTCTTTGGAATTATGACCGTATGTACATATAGATTACACCTCACACGTAGCAGTGAAAAGATGAGACGTTGAGTTTTCGGCTAATGCATTTAATCGTTGAGTTAAAACATTAGTGAATGACCCAGTTTTCCCTCCTCTTTACCGTGAAAAGAGTTCTGCGTAACTAACGGTTAATAAAGGTACACAGTAGCTAATTCATTTATGGTTACTGGCTCGGGTGACAAGTATTTTGCATCTGCCGAACGTCTATTCAAATTCATGCTAAGCCACCAAATTGAATTAGCGTCAAATTCTGATTTCCAACTTCAGTCGTTTTATTAGGAATAAGGGTCATAGGAATGGCTCAACTTTATATCACAGGCTATTTCTCTGACTTTCGGAGCCAGGTTTGCACAGGGAGTAAGTAACCAGATCGAAAATGTCCACAGAATCAAGGTAGTCGTGGAATTAAACGGATCGTTAGATACCAATACAAACAAATAATGCAATCAAAAATTGTGCATAATCTACAACAGGAGGATATCACGATTACAGAATCGGCAAGGGTAAAATGATAATTTTTGACAAACTGCAACGGTTAACTGAGAGAATAGTAGAGAAGTTACTAAAAGTGAACGGCCTAAGAGCGGAACTCATTGGAATAGCAATTAGTTTTGTACTTACAGTGCTAAGTTTTCATTCCGAGCTCATACCGTCTTCATAAGTGTAAATCTTTTTGAGTGAACCATTTTTAGCTTACACTTAAATCCTTCACATGTTAAATCACTGTTATTGCCTCATAATTCTATCCAGATTTAGATTGTAATACAACTACATGAATACCAATTGTCGGTTATTACTCACTGGATAATTTCCGTAATAGGAACGTGCAGCAATCGACCATCCAATGTGGGCACATCCACAATACAACCCAGTAGGGCTTGCGCTAATGGAACAGCAGAAGTAAAAATCAAGTCCACTCCTTCACGTCTGAAATGCGGATGCGGACGATCTCGTAGAATGAAGACAATATCGGCTAGTGAATAAAATAAAGGGGGAAGATGAATTAAGTCAGAGAATCAAATGGATTGTCCGTGAGCAATTATAACCAGAATACGTTTACTTCAAAAATATTTGTACTGTAAAACTGTTTTACCAGTTTATGGGTGATCTAACGGCATTGAAAAAGATTAAGCCATCGTTGTTCTGTTCGTAAAATTTTGTTATATTGTATTGTATTATAATGAATTGTACAAGCAACTACATTTCTGTCGAAAACTGTGTTCATCTTTATATTGGGATAGAAATGATAAAAAGTCATATATAACAATGATACAATGTAAACAGTAGATTGTCTTCGTAGATTTACAATTAAGTTGTGTAGGACTTTCTTGTGGTCAGCTGGAGTGTGAGATAACTGGGTTAATGTTGAATTAGGATTAATTTTTATACGGACTAAGCCACCTCAGTGGATTGGGTTTTGGCATGGGAACGGTAGGCAAGTAAGTCGGGATCGATTGAGTGATTGGAGTCGTTCAGAGACTTATGGGAGGAATTCTCACATGAAGACCATAGATTTGAGTGAACTGTTGACAGGAACAAGAGGAACACGGCTGATAAGTTCCAAGTCGCAGCGCAAGTAATGAAATCATTTTTAATAAGGTGATGGAAAACTACTGGGTCTACAGTGAAGTATGGTAGGAAAGATGTACTGATAAATGTATATTTTAAAGCTTCAGTCGAAACTGTTGTTTTCGTATGTGGAAGAATAAGTGTTGCAGCTCACCAACACAGATAAGAACATGGAAAGACCGTAGTAGATTGCTCTCAGTGCTGACTCCTAAGTGGTTGGTGGTGTGTATTCTGATTATGGGTATGCAGGTGATGAGCAAGAGTTCCAAAGGATACTTAGACCACGGAAGACTTGGAACGAACTAGAAATATTCAGGGGCATTCGACTGGAGATTGAACTGGTCAGAGAACAGTTGCACTTAAGCTAAACCCATCAAAACATATTTCCATATCAAAATGGTCTGAGATAGCTTGTCACATTATATATATATATATATATATATATATATATATCAAATGGGAATTCGTCTTGTCTACGGCAAATGAAGCGTGAAGTGAAAAGCTAGGAAGCACTGGACAGTTGTTTCGACCTGGTCGGGTCTAATCAGCAGTGCGAATCCATCAATCTAACTGGGGATCGTACGCGGGACTTCAATTCACGCATCATTTGCTATATACACAACGAATTCCCATTTGGAATTTAATCAAATCCTCCATTACTCACATGAAATATATATATATATTTCACACGCCTGAGACCAGGCTGTGCTAAACAACTCCCAGTATAATAATCCTTATAAAAAGAAAAAAGTCCCGTGATTTGTTTGTGGTCGCGACACTGCCAGATTGCCCAAGTTAAAGGCTGGTAACTTTTCTCGGGGAATTCACAACCGAGGCCTTCAGCTAGTCAGTGCCTGACCCAAAACGCAACGGAACATTGTGTGAAAACCGCCTGTCATAGAAAAACAATCATCTTGCTTAAAACATTTAGGTTGGCGGGATAAAGAATAAATCACTGATGAATGCTGAAAACAACTATGGAGGGAATCACAAGACCCTGAAGGACTCCCGAGTTATTCACTAACGGTTTTAAAACAGTGTCACTTGTGCTTTCGTTTTGGAATCCTTCCTGCTGGTTTATGCCCGGATCACGGCTGAGAAGAAATATCGTTTCGGTATCTGGTTGTTAATTTTGATGTTTTTAAAGAACAACCCTCAATAAATCTGTTAAAAAATCTGCATTGGTCTGAGCCTAACAGGAACAATTTTTCTACTTTGAACATCGAAAAAATTATTCCTGTTTGCGAAACTGTATTTTTTCAATAAAACATGAAAAATTCCTCACTTGACTCCTACCAGGCTGCCCAATCACGTAGTTGGATCAAAACATTAAACTTGCTGTGATTTGGTGTTTGAGAAGCGTCGGAAAGGTTTATTTAGTCTCCCCCCCCCTTAGTTCGTGAATGATAAAGTACAGTCAAAGGTTACTAAACGAGGGGGTAACCTGCGGAACTCTATCTTATGCATTTGATCATGTGCGTTGTTAGGCCTCCCGATCGAAGTTCCTGGGATAAATCTGTCCGGGGTCAGCTAAAGAAGATGGGTCTCCCTTTTTCGTAGGCCTATTTTGTTACTAAATTCTACACTTGGTCTAATTCTATCCAGTTGTTCACCTTTATTCTGAACTTCAGCGGCTAATCAGTTCAACATTCAAAAGCCAACAAATTAAAAACAAATCATGGTGATTGGTTAAATTAATTTAAACCCAATATGGAACACAATTTTCATCATCCCCTCCCTATTCAACCGGGATTACATGCATTTCGGTATTAAAACCATTCAGATTATAACTCTGATCCCAGCATAAACGACTCTGTCTTTCGGTTTATCATTATCCGTTAGTAATATTTAGAAACTGAATTGTTTGAATACCGAAATGCAAATAAACACGGTCAAACAGGGGATAATGAAAATTGCGTTTCCGATTCCTTTGAAGTTAGTTTGACCAATGACCATGCGCGTCCGTTAGGATAAAATTAAGTTTTCAGAACGATATGTACGTACGGTACGTATCAGTCTAGGAAATAAGCGCTAAATAAGGAAACGTCTAAACCCGTAAAAGTAGAGCTTTTGATGTCAGTTAGTTGTGGGGGCCCAGTAACAACGTCAACAAATTATCACAGCCGGGGTGTGTTCGAATCCCACCACCACCGCATGACTTTCCCCATTATGTGCATTGCACGAGAGCCCTCTGATTCGCCGCTTCTCCGCTCCTGAAAATTGTATTATTGTATATTTAATTGAAAGAAGTAAAACGAAATGAAATGAAAAGAATCAGGTATCACACAATCAAATAGTATTCACCGTTCACAGGATTTCCTTCTAGTAAATGGATGACAAAAACAATGCGGTTGATTTAATCAGTGACAAAGGTAGTCAGTACTGATAACATGATCCCAGTTTATTCGTCAGTTACTGAATGCAATTAATGATCCTACAGAACGTTTCCAAATGCTATTGGCTAACATATCTCAAAATGTTTCTTAAATAATCAAGTCGTGAGTAGATCATAACCATCGATAGGATTCGAACCTGTG
>UZAN01041632.1:46197-56565 GCA_900618425.1 Echinostoma caproni
CTGTGTCACGTGTGTGCCACGTTCTCTTCACCGGTCGAGCCACGAAAGTCATACATTCATACTCTGTTCAGTTAACATTTGGTTGCCAACTCAACTTAGGCAAACACCAGGAAACACGCGGGTTTACTTTTGTGGCTGGGTTTCTGTAGTATGACTGGGATGCAACTATTTACATAACACTACTTGCCACTCGACCAAAACATTTTTCTCGCATTCATTAGCAATCACAGACAAACTACCCTGTTCTGGAAACAGCTTTGGTATTGGTGAAAAATCAGATGGATACAGGAATACTACATTGTTACGGATCGCATTAAATCACTTTGTTTTAGCTAGATATTCGTCTACAAATGATCGTTTTCTGACGTAGCTAGATTTTGAACACCGAATGGACTGAGTGTTCTCTTTTCGCTGGACAACATTAAAAAGGGGACAATTTTGACTAAACTTATCCACATTCAGAAATACGGATTAGATGATCCGTCATCATTCGCCATCTTCCAACTTACCAGGGATGGTGTTGGGACCTTGATCACCTTCCTTTGCGAATGTAATTCGAGTGCCTTCTCGCCATCCCGGCCGAACAGTCAAAGTGAGTACCTTATCACGAATGCTGCTGGTGTGGCCATCTTCGTTCATAATCTGATGTTGAAATAATAGATTAGGTACAAGAAATCGCAATCAATTGCTAACCCTTCCAATCAGATAGACTATAATTTGGTGTTGATATTTCCAGTATTAGTGACCTTGAATGTCTATGGTGTGCAAGATTCCACTCACGGACTAATGTCAACCTCGAATGCAGTAAGAAGACAACCAGTATTTCATTATATTGCGTAACGCACACTTACATAAGTGTAACCCCATTTGTTACATGAGAATAATGAAGGATTTGGTGCAATTTCAAAGAGAGAATTCGTCGTGTAAAGAGCAAGTGAAGTGTAAACTGAAAAGCTAAGAAGCACTGAACAGCTGTTTTGACCTGATTAAATCTCATCAGCCGTGCGAATCCATCGACCCAAGTGGGAATCGAACCCACTAACTCACAGGCAGAACGCAAGCACGCTACCCACTCGGCCCTACTTAAACGAGAATATTTTATCAAATCACAGGATTCGATCTCCAAAACAACTATTGTCAGCTATTCACAACCGGATATTCTGAAAACAAAGCTGCATGCAACCGACCTTGACAAAAATTGACAATTTGGGCAGTCTGGGGAATCTTAGGTAATTGTTTAGCTTCACGTCACCATCAAGCAAAGACAGTTGAACCAATTAACAACCATTTAAATACCAATGACGAAAAAATATTATATTCTTTTCGAACCATTTCAAAACCCAGTCACTTGATTTATGGTACATGCAAACAATTTATTCAACTTACCCTTCTTGATACTTTCATCTTTTTGATACAGCCATTATAGACTTCTTCTAAGTTTAGAAACATCTCCCGTTCAATTGGTGGATCTTGCTTCGGCTGACCGCGACCACCAGGGCCACCGAAATTACTACGAACTTGATAATCGATCTCTTCTTGAAACTCTATACGGGATGTAATTCGAGTGTGCTGAGAAACGTACGGTTGAAAGGATTATCCGTTCCGAAGAAGTTCATAAATGTCCTGTGTGGGTCCCCGTGATATACGTAAGGATGACTCCATTCATCCGGCAATGGTGCTCGCGTTTTAAGGCCTTCTTCACCGAACTGATCAAAAATGGCTCGTTTCTCGGGGTCTGATAAAACATCATATGCTTCAGAAATGGCCTCAAATTTTTCCTTGAACTCTTCTCCTGCTTTGGCGCGACATGGATGAAAGCGAAGAGCTAGTCTGCGATAACTTGATAGCAAACCAAAAAGAAATACACAGTCAAAACTGATTTAAAGTTGAACGATGTGAATTACGATCTTTTTTCATGCAGAATGTATTTCAAGTTTGGAACTTTGCTGTTTTGCACGCTAGTTATGACCTGGAGTTTTAATGTGAAAACCGCTATTAGTTGACCCAGGGGCTATAACCGGGTTGGTGAACTACTGGGAATTCACCCAGGAGAGTTGGCTAAAAACCCTGATTCCAAACCAGCCAATAAGCGAACAAACCACACTCACCCACAGCTTTCTGGTTGTGGCAGTCGTTCCTGGCCCGAGTGGGTATCGAAATATATTGGGTATCTTGGACGTTTGACCCAGTCCAAAGGGCGTATGATCCGACAAACTGAACACAGGCCTCCAATGGATTTCGGTTTTCACACACCGCCCCGATGTCTTGCGGGTCAGTCTTTGTCTAGCTGAAGGCTTTGCGCACCGTCTGGATTCAGACACGTGTGAAATACTTACAATACATACAGTTGACCCAGGAGTGAAAATACAAAGCTCAGTATGTTCCCAGATAGTCTCAGACAGAGTATACATTTGTCAATAGAATAAATAAAAAAGAATAGTAAATGGATTATTTTTATGTATCACAATAAAGAGATTATCGTCCCGTAATGCACAAAAACACGAAGCATGTCTATCTGATGATGCAGTCAGGTAGTAGTGCGTCATACACTACAGGGATTGCATTTTTTGCTTCAAAATTATTAACAACAGGAGAGTAATAAGGACGTCAGTTGCAGTTTATTCAACCATTGACCATGTGCTTTCGTGAGGCGGATTTGGTTTCTGTTCTTTGGCTATTTATTTTGATCAAGGTAAAACAATGTCTTTTTGAGGGCTTTCTCAAGGCTCAACTTTGAAATTTCCCTCTGATACCTATCATAAAGTTTGTCATAAACATTTTTAATTTCAGTTCATTTGTTTTGTCTTCATGATTTTACGATACTAAAAAATAACTTCAATCCTTTTATGCTCAGCATATTTCATGTACGTCTAAGCAAAACACTGCTTATTGACAAACCCCAATACGCATTCGCGTTGGAGTACAGTGCTCATTTATTTTCGCAGCGTTTGTTTGACAGCTACAGCAAACTCAGCACGTGCATGCAGTCAATTTTAAACGTTAGTCATTTTGTTTATCAGTATCTCACATATATAAATGCCCCTGTAGTTTACTCAAATACACATAAGCCCCATTTAGATAGGTATCAAATCGTACCGTGCACAAAACTACGCCGATTTTCTGAGTGCTGCGCCTTCCAGTCCTGGATCTTGAGATAGCTAGAACCTATGATTCGCTCAATCATCTCCAAATGCGCTCTGTGTAACATCTAACTACGGATTGAGGAGCTGGATAAATCAGAGGATATCATACAACATCCAGCTGCATAACTATGTGCGGTGTGCTTCGGCAGCATGTAATCAGACAGGAAAATCTATACAAACATACGCAAGTTATTTAGATTCACATCATCCTCAAACATAAAGTCTTTGTTACCCTTCTGATAGTTAGAGGCACACATTGGATGCATCTTCTACTCATAAGTTAGTATTCCATTAGCCTTGAATACAGCATATTTCAGTTGCCTAAATATCACCGTTATCATTCTATATTTGAAACTTAAATCAGCAGTGATCTACAAATAATGATGCATAAAAACGGAAGCAGCTGAAATTAAGAGTGCTTCTTTTGGGTTAGATAGAGGTCAAAAATTTAAGTTTTTATGAACAATCGTTGTTCCGTTGAGCACGTTACATCAAGGCAATCAACTGGTTACCAAGAGCAAAACAAGTACGCAAAGGTCGGTTTACCGGTTCCATGTGACATCAATCAGCAATCCGTCGTGGAATCGTGGCCTTAAGTAAAAAGTTCTAATGCTAATATTGAACAGATGTGAGGAGCTAATAGCGTCATTCTTTTTCCATCTCCATCAAGTTAGTGTTCTTTATTTTGTGTTATCAAGATCAATTTCAGTTGAGAAAAGCGATAATTTTCCCATCACTGGTAAAAGATGCTTTGGAGCTTCAGTGCAAAAGATTCCTTAGAGTAAAAAAGTGATTTTTTCAGAAGAGCCATTATCATTTCCGCCTAATGCTTACAGATTGCCCAAACTGATAATAGTGCAAATGGTAGATTGACAGTAAACTGATGGAAACGATATTTATTTTACATCTTCTATGATAGTGTTTTGCCGCACTTGTTCGTGTTCTGATATATATAATGAGATGTCCTCGATAATAACTCTAGTGCATTCAATTTTATGCACATTGATTCTATGAGACTTTGGCGTTTGTAAGCCTAACACATAACCTAAATATTTGATTAGGGGTGATGAAGAAAAAACATTGAATGTACTGATAATTATCTAGTGATCAATTTTAAAAAATATTGGTATCAGAATTCACAACATAAAATGTATAACGTACTAGTTGTGAATAACATACTTTTCATATAAAACTCAAGCATTTTTTATAGAACGGTTACCGAGAAATTGTATTTTTTTCACACATTCCGTCTTATAACGAAATACGACTCAACATCGGATTATTTTACAAGTACTTACGTAGGCCGCTTTATATTTATTAGATTTTGGTTTAACTAGTAATTGCTTACCCCAAACAAAGATCTTCCATACCTAATATTCGCCAATGAATTAGCGCATATCTTACAGTAGATAAAAAGGCTTTATAGCGTATTGAACCTTCAAACAAACCTTCAAAACAAGGATAGATTCCCTAATAAGAATTTCAGAGTCTTTAGGTGGATTCAAACATTTACAACAAATGACAAAATTCGTCGGAGAAACTCATACCATTAATTGTACATATATGTTAATCACTGTCAGATACCTTGCCAGGTAAGTTGGAAGCTTTTGTGGATAGTTTGACTGCTAATGTAGCCATGATTGGTATGCAATTTGCACCTTCAAAGTGTAAAATGTTGTTCCAAGATTGAGTTGGTCTAGCTTCCCTGACTGGGGAAGTAGTCGAGGAAGTAGAAAAATTTTGTTATCTGTGCATTTGTATCTCATCTGGCGGACGCATCACAGATGAAGTGTCGACGAGTATACAAAAGACTCGATTGGAATATGCCAACTTAAGACATCTGTGGAGCGTTGTGGTTGTCTGTGAAGGGTCGAGTATATGCTGCAGCAGTTCGGCCAGTTATGATCAACGGTTCAGAGACTTGACCATTACGGGAACAGGATAAAAATAGACTGTCGGTGTTCGAACACCGTCATCTATGTCGTATTTCATGAGTCTGGTGGGGTAACCGAACGAGCAATGTTGAGGTTAGGCGTAGAGTTTTGGATAATCGAGGTCGTCCACTGGAGCACGTGGTCGACATGTGATACACATGTTACCAGATAGGTTACTTCGGTGAACGATGTTTGCCAAGACAGGTATCGTTTGGAAAAATATCAAGGGAGGTCAAACAAACACCTAGCATGAGGGTATGAAAAACCTAACCAGGAGAAGGTTAAACAGTCACAATGGAAATCAATGATCAACAAGAATAACATTTTTTGATATTTTTGTGTGTCAGTTAATTGCTTTTTTACGGGGTGTGTGTTTTTACCAGATAAATTAAACAACATTTGCACTACTGACTTCTATTCTGGTCCCTATCTCTTAGCACTTCTAACCAGCGACAATCCTCCTCCCTGGGGCCCGAGCCTGAAAGGCGGGCTGCACCAACCAAAGCCAAAGCTGAAGCCAACTTCCTCATATTGTTCAAAGCAAGGGTAATGAACTGCAATCACGTGGCAGTGGTCTATCCACTTACATGAGCGCGTTTTCAGGGGTAACTCACCAAAGCTCATTTAAATAGCTGAGTTCATAAACAGATATTTGCTTACAAGCTAATTATATGAGCTATGGTTCTTACTGCAAGCCGTGCGATCGTGGTAATCAGAACTCAAACAGCTGTCACTTTCCTACGCAACGCCAGCTCGGTCCATGTGCCTACCTGAATGTATTGATAAAAACTACTTAATCGGCTATGGAGACCCACCCCCCATGAGGTTCAGCGATTGCTCCATATGGTAAGCTGACCGCAGTAACCCACGTAAATATGAGAGAAGGCAAAATGAAATGAAATTGAAGCACTGTACCTGTGTGTAAAATCGACTTGTATCGCGCGGTGCTTTGAATGTAAAAGAAGAAATTTGCGTGACATAAAACAAATGAAAAGTCAGAGTCGTAACACACTGAAAAGCATCCCATTAGAGTTTATCCTAATTACCAATTGGGAGGCATAATTTAAATAAAGGATGCCGCAATCACATTATAGGAAAGTATAATTAGTGTCTAAAGTATACAAGAAACATTCCAATAATGCAATTGTATGTTTTGTATGTTGTTTGTTCTGTTTATGAGGGAGGTGAATTAAAATCTAAAATTTATCATTCACTCTTAAAATTATAACTCAAGCTCTTCAAAATATATTTGAAACACTACTTTCCAGTGAAGATTTTGCCAAAATTGCACGCTATAGTGCAATTTTCCAACTCTAAACTTGAAGATTTTACTCTAGTAAATTCCCTAATGCATTAGAGAATTTACTGGGACCATCGTCCTAATGTTGGTTGTGAAAATTCTAAGAAAAAAATATTGTGTACATTCTGTCGACCTGAATTAAATACTATTGTCCTGTGTTTACGCAGGATGAAATTTCATCCTAGCATGACAGTCTCAGCTGAGCGTTCCTTGAGTATACTTTGATTAAATATATCCACGATTCCTCGTGAGTTCCTGATTTTCCGATGAAAGGATGCAAAATGGACCGAAAAATGTTTTCAACAGGAGCTTTTGGGTAAATTTATCAAAGGATTTAACTTTTATTACCGACCTTAAAAAAGCCACTTCCAGTAAACTTTCATTAAAATAAAAAAAAGGTCTATCATAAATAAATAACGTACATCTGCTCTAGTGTTTTAAATCTAGCTGATTGTCACTATATTAGCGAATAATGTTAATATATTTACATTAAGGTGAACCGATCTAAACATACTACATTAGCATATTTTGGGGGCAATAAATCTACAGCAAACAGAAAAGTAATAAAACTTACGCTTTACAAATATCAGCATGTGAAGCACTTCTTGGGACTTCTAAAAGATGATAATAATCGAGACCCATCGAAAAATTTGAAATTTGCGCCTTCAGTCGCTATGCTGATGAGCGTTTGAGAGTGCAACGAACTAGCGACTGAAAAATGTGAAAAGATGGAAGCCGAATGAACAAGAGCTGTCTCTCCAATACATGCGATATTATGTCTTCAGATATACCTTGATGGAATTTATTGAATCAAGCTATCTCCATACGGTTAGAGAATTTGCAGTGGTTCTTCATCCGACAGTTTAGCAAAGGCAGTTTTCTTTTCCTTTCTCTTGCTTTCCTCTTAGTTTTTTGGTAGATCCATTCAAACTGGACGTGATCATCAAATCACGATTCAGTGGCACCTTCATTCTACGCTGGTGACTAGCAGCAGGACAGGTTCAGTTTATAACCAGACATGCATACTTAAGGACTATCAGAACATGGCTGCATAACCATGGTATACTTATCAGAACCCTCAGGATTCACATATCAAGTAGCGATTTAGCCTCTCGATCAGTTAGATGAAACGAAACAGCTAGACTACCGTTATTCTTTTCTCTCTAACACAAGGACTCTTCTCTACCGGACATAACCGAATGTACCGTCGAGATTTAGTATGTATCGCCATTTTTTGGCGACAGCGATCTTCTAGAGGAAGTTGTTTCACCAGACATAGAGGCTTCGACACTTCCTGAATAAAGGTTTGCTTTGACTATTATCGCGCCTTTAATTAGCTCGTAAAAACCGCACCGTCACAATTCTCACGGCGAGTTCTGCATTGCACGCTTGCATTGATCAGATCTACTTTCAGGTTTCTGCTGCCGTTGTTTACATAACAGCTCAGGCCTAGCTAAATTTATTTCCACCATCTCCGCAGTTTCAGAACATATCATTGCTACCATCCCAATCTTGGGTTCTGTTTATTAGTGACAGGTGCTGACGAACATCAGCAACCGCCTGATCCCTCAAACTTCGAAGAACGCTTTGGTTAGATGTGGTGATCCAGACTTCCGTGACCGCAATCTATGCACAACAAAGTACAGTTTCATGTCAGTCAGTCACCATTCGGGAAGCTTAGCCAATGGTACATCGGGCGAACATGACATCCGAGTTAGTACACATTACGCGTCAACGCAAACGGATACGTGATTGGAGGACAGTTGTTGAATCAATCATGTGGCTTANATTTCATTCTATAAAACATGCTGTAATCCCAGAAATAAACCTAGGCATTTGCTGCTATCGATTCCTCCTGTATTTCATTGGTGTCCGCAGTTCGGAATGGAGCCAAACTAGTTCTGAGCAGTTTGTCACCGGTTCTTTTATTTCTAAATTCATTACTATTCCGATTACCACAATTTGGCGTCACGCAATGAAGATTACTGTCATTTAAACATTGAACCTTTACGGATGAGCATCGGAAATCGAAGAGACCGTAGAACGTTTTGAATTATCCGAAAAGGAGGAATGCAAAATCAATCGGTCCTATTTCTACGTCGGGCGGCCGAAAGCTCTAATCTTTAGTGGAGAATCTACGTTCCCCAATGTTCCCGTTTAGTTGCCGTTTGAGAAGTTGAAATCCCTGTTATTGGACCACATTTTTCCAGTGGATTTTCAGGCTACTGAACGGGTGAATTTCAACTCAGAGCTGCCCACATGCCGTGCTTTGAATTCATTTTCCAGTTGAATAAACAGGCATCAAAATGCAACAATGTGGTCGATTGGAAGAATAGCTTTGTGATCGTCTCGTTGTTGGAATCAACAACACTTCGTTACAACGTAAGATGTTGGAAAAGAAAGACATTGTGATTGCTAAGGCTCGAAAATTTGTGAGCAAAGTTATGATTTGTGTGCTGCCACAAATTAGGACACTACTGTTATTGCATCGCCAACCAACCAAGCCATTACATGATGCAACCAGTGTTCATAATTCACTCCCGGTTCCTCAAATAGCCATTTTAAGCCGAACACAACGGAAAGCTGGGACCAACGGCTGCTCTTCATGAGGTGAGTACTATCTTCGTTCGACTTGTAGGTTCCGCAATTTCACTTGTCATGCTTTGGTAAAATGGGCCATATCCGCAAGGTATGCGAATGCCCAGGTGCAAGCTCATCGTTTCCCATATCCTAACGGTAGATGAGAATTCCAGTCCAATCAATACGTTGCAGACTACTGAACCCAACAGCCAGTTCGAAGTCGTTCCACTGAGGTTTGAGTCTGGTGTGGAGCATCGATTCATCATGGACACAGTAAGCAGCGAAGCTATCCTACAGAAATCTGCACTCACTGCGGTTTATCTCAACGCTTTTCTAACCCCGACTTCAGAACGTATTCATGATGTAACCCGTCATCAGTTGCAATTTCTTGGTGAAACGTTACTGTGCGCTAACTCTGATTCCCATGTGTCAATCATGATCCGCTTCCTGGTATCAGCCCAAAGTCAGTCTGCCCTGGAGCAGTGCGTTACAGCTACCACGAACTAGTACTCATTGATTCCTACTCGAAATGGCCGGGAATATTCCTAACCAGCACACCAACCACGTCGTTCGTGATGAGAGTACTACGAAAGTGTTTCAGTCGAGAGGGTGTGCCTCAAGTGTTTGTGACTGATATTGGATCGCAATTCTGTGCGGCGGAATCGAAGGCATGACTGGACAGAATTGGCTGCAGACATTTACGCACAGCACCACGCCATCCCTATTCGAACGGTGCAGCGGAAAACCTGATGAAAACGGTGAAGAGTGCCATAGCTTCTGCAAATTCGAGGACAATCTCAGAGTTGAAGACATTCCTAGATAACTTCATACTACAATACCAAAATGCCGCACATGCTACCACCAAGGAGAGTCCGGCAAAACTGTTCAAGACCAGAAGTCTTCGGTCCTCACTACGATGCCTGGATTCAAGTGACGTTGTATATATATATATATACTTCACAGGAAACGACGTGAGACCATCGAAAGGAATCATTACCTGTAAGAGTGGTCGAGCCATGGTCGAGATCACAGACATAAGAGATGCAACAGTTCACCGACGTCACGTCGATCAAAATCAACTTCAACGAGAATCCCACTCCGATTGAAGATTCGGCCGACGAAGCCCAAGAAAACCCATCCTGTGATACATCGCCAACAACCACAGCAGACCATACACAGCAACCCGCTAGTCCGGGAACGTCTACTGACGAGAATACCCCACTAGCACTCCGAAGACCAATCAGAAGAGCAAGCCAATTCGACGAGGCTCTTTTGAGAGAGGAGAGTTGTGATGATTCGGATCTACGCGATTACTCGTGCCCTGGAGCAGCGCGGTACAGTTTCCGGATATTGGTAGTCAATCGACCTTAAGCGCTGACACCAGTAGCACGTGCACAGTCTCCGGATACAG
>UZAN01041633.1:0-18364 GCA_900618425.1 Echinostoma caproni
ACAGTTGTCTCTCCGTCCCACCAATGTAGATGGCCAAGCACCCATACTTGAAGTGATAGATACAATTAGATTTGGCGTGGGGCCACAGCAGTTCTTTCACCGATGGTATTGGCAACCGGGCGGTTGTAAAAACAACGATGGGGTCAGCTGCGCAGTAGGTGCGCTTAACGGTCGATTTCAAGCGCATGGTAAGTAGCCCTCTGATACCGTCACCCCTGAAGGGCAGTTGCAGGACCACTCTCATCTTATCTGTACCTGGTGTCTTTTCCCGTGTACGGTTGGGGTGGGATTGCTTAAAGATGAACCCTTTCGTATATCCGTTAGACTGTAAAACTCTTCTGATCTTGTCATATTCGTTATCCAACGTATCCGTTATGCAAATCAGTAACGCCCTGTGAAAGAGCGTTCGAACTAGATCAATCTTATATCCCATTGGAGCAAAGCTGGTAAAATGAAGATATTGTCCGGACCATGTATCCTTTCGGTACACATATCTTCTTATTGATCCATTCCTTCGACGGGAAACTTCCACATCCAAAAAGCCGATGCTGTCTTGCGTTTCAGTGTGGCGTGTCAACGTTATGTTCCGGCGAAGATAATTCAAGTTTTCAAATAATTTCTCCCCGTTTTCCTTTGTATCAAAAATGATATATTTATCATCAACATACCGGCAGTATAGGTCCAGCTTTTTAATTTCGTCCCTCAATTAATGTTCTAGATGTCTGACGAAAATGTCCGCAAGAATGGGCCCCAGAGGACTGCTCATAGCGATTCCACCTATCTGTTGATATTGTTCGCCTAAGAAGGAGAATTTCACATTATGGGTACAGAAGCCTTTCCAGCTCATCTGCTGGTAGTCCAACTTGAATGTTCTTTTCTTCCGTAGTTTGATGAATGATCGTAATAGGGAGACGTTGGTGAAAAGTACATTTACAACCATAGTAACCATGTGTTTGTTTTGAATGTTTCTGTCTTTCAATAATGTGCACAGTTGAAAACTGTCTTTCACATTGTAGTGGGCACTGGAGTCTCGCACCGTCTTTAGAGTTTCTGCTAACCACTTGATTAGTGTGGGTTGTGCTGAACTGAACATAGACATAATGGGTCGCAGTGAAATGCCTTCTTTGTGTAGCTTTGGCAAACCGTTAATCTGTCGTATTTGACTCCCCCTCGGTCGTAATTGGTTCACCGTGAATTCTCGAATCAGTTCCGCTTGCATCAAAGTTTTCAGTTCGATACTGATTTTCTTCTCCAGTTCTTGCGGATCGTTCTTTATCTTATCCGCTCTGAATTTAGTTTCATCATTCAAAATATAAAGTATTGTTTTCTTCATAACAAACCATATCCATCACACCAGACTAGATCCCTTATTTGGACGTAGAACAACCACATTGCTATTCGATTTTAGTTCGTTCAATACCCTCAAGTGGGCTTCAGTCAGTTGTGTACATTGCCGCATTAATGTCATTCGGTATTAATGTTCTATATCCACCAATTCTGCCAAGGGTATCCTCATTGGTTGGTTGCAATGTTGAGAAATTATCAAAAAAGGCTTGAGAATTGCTTGAGAATCTATACGGTTAGACTTCCGTGGCGGAACACAGTAGTTGAGCCCACATGATAACGATTCAAGTTGTAAACGATTGAGCTTAAATGAAAATATATTCAACATAAATTTGCTCAGGTCTTTGGGGAACGATGAAACCATTAGTTCGTGGTTCAGTGAATTTTCCAGCGACTCCAGTTCAAAAGAAACGTGTTTGGCGAACACGATTGGAACCAAAATTCCTGAATTTGATAGAGCACACAAGATTCAACTGATCAACAACATCTGATGCTTTAGAGACAATAGATAACAGTTCCGTAAGTCTGACGTTGCACTTCTCAATGTGTGACCTGGCAATTTCGTTTGAAATTCTCGGAAGTTGGTTGAATGTTTTCACGACGCAAGTGTTTTCAATACGAAATTGGATAACGATTCTGTTCGATTCATTTCAACAAGAATTCAATTCTTATGCGCTACACAGCAATCTTGCACCTGATGATTCCGTTTAACTACCTAATGACAGTCATGCAGAGACGACGTTTGAGAAATTGGAGGCATAGTTTTCCCGTAACGAATTTGTTTTTACCTTCTTTAGTTGAATAAACAATACCAAGGTTCTGAAATACACCGAGAAACTAGCTATTCAAAATTACCATCCCAAACTGTGTGAACAGCGTGAATGGCTCATCACTCTGGCGATACCTCGGTAAGAAGTGTGTTTGGTGATTAGTAATTTTGACTTCAATCTTTCTCCGCCTATGATTCTGTTATTTACTATTTATTATTGCTCACATAGACCGATGATTAGAAGCACTGAGTTATATGGCTGAGTGTCGTAAACAGTGGCGTTCGTTCATCTTCTCAAGTTCTCTGTTTCATTAAAATACTGAACTTTTCAATCTTCTCTTCGATCCTACTTCCAACCTTTCCTGTCTTTCTCCTAATGTTCCTCCAAATGGGTAGCCCAAAGGTAGCAACCAAAACGGGTGCACTGTATTGCATGGTTAATGGTTGTGCAAACTGAACTGAACTGAACATAGATTGCAGTATGCACGTGTACAGATGCGGCGAAATGACAGGATAGATTGTGCAAACCTGTGTTTTTGGCTTCTTTACTCAAATTCGTTACGGGGAAACTATGCTTCCAGTTAGATGACATACTCTGTGTGTCGTCGAATGTACACTGATAGCAAACGTGGAAACAGTGCTGATTCAAACCGGTCAAAGACTCGCCTAAGTAAGCCGACATTCTTCACAGCAGCGGACAAAGCCCTAACGCAATTAATCGAGCAGCTTAAATCCTCTTGAACAAAAATATTTAATTAATTTTCACTTTAGGTATGTCGTGGCTGCTAATTCCCGAGGAACTAAGAGAATCTTCTCTTATGAATTAGGAGTAGAGCTTTGTATTTAGAAACACTGAATTCAATGGCGTTCTCCTTAGATCATTCATAAGCTGCGTTAAGTGTTTCTTAAAGTGTCAGAGAGCCCTCGAGCTTTGCTACTACACTCCAGATTTTCGCGTCGTCTGCAAACAGTATTGTTTTTTTTGACCTAACACCTTCGGTAGATCATTTATGAATGCGAGAAACGGACGGGGACCGAGTTCGGACCCTTATGAAACATCGCGGGTAACGTTGATAGATCCGGATATGGAATCAGAACCACGAACTGATATGTTCCGTTGCGGAAGGGATGCTCTGATCCAATCAAACACGAAATCTCGAATGTAGTAATGGTAGAGCTTCTGTAACAAATTTTGTGATTCATCTGATCGAATGTTTTTGAAGAGCTGAGATAACTCACATCCACCGTGTCCCCTTCGTCGACTGCTCTGGTCCATTCATCTTGAACAAGAAGCAGGTTGGTGGAGCAGGATCACTTTTGGCTAAACCCATGTTTAACTTTAGAAAGAATGCTTTATCTTTCTAGGTGTTCTATCAGCCAATCTCGCACAATTGACTCCATGACTTTCGATAAGACCGGAAGCAGGGTTGCAGGTTAGAAGTTGGCGGGGTCACAACGACAACCAACTTTGTATATGGGCGAAACGACCATCTAGTGCTTCTCGCTTTTCAGTTCACGCTTTATACATCCAGAAATGTCCCAGATCATCAAATTTGGTCCCCCATCACTTTCATGAGGCATTTCTACAAAATGTATTGTTTTTCTAAATAGAATCAGGTAACACAACGGTTACTAATTAATCCTTCTCTGGTGTTTAGAAGTGTACCACTAGGTGAGTGCATTTTATACAGTTGATTTGTCCGGTGATTTTTGTTTGTGAACTCGGCGCCTGTTCAAAGCAATCCCGGGTGTTGTGTTACTGATAACTGCGGTTTTGCATAGAGAAACCAAAATTATGAGTTGTCCAACAACCCTGATTCCAAACCAACTAAGAGGAAGTGTACGAACCACACACCTTCCCGGCCGTGGTAGTGGTCACCGGCTCGATTGAGCATAGAGGTGTATTGGGCACCTTGGACGTTTAACCCCGTGCAAAGGGCGTATGATCCGATAAACTGGACACAGGACCCCAATGGATTGCGGTTTTCACACACCGCCCAGCTGCCTTGCGGGTCAGGCATTGGCTAGCCGAAGACTCCGGTTGTGGATTCCTCAAGAAAATTCATCTGCCTTGGCCTGGGTAGCCTGGCACTATTCAGCCCACATGCAAATCATGGAATGTTTTTCTTTTCATAAAGATTATTGTACTACGAGTGTTTTTGCACACAATCTGGCGTCAGACGTGTGAACATGTAAACACAATATATATACATATATATATATATATAATAAAATTGGCATTTATACAATAAAATGTCTCAGTTGCAACAAGTCTTCAGAATTCCCTCAAGCACACAGGATAACTGCTGGAACGGTAAGTCTCACATTCTTGGTAGTTACAAAAGAAATACTTCAATCCACTCGCGAATTCCTTGCAAATCCAATAAACCCTTCTTGGCGTGTGCCGACTACTCCCAAGTGTGAGTAGTATATCACAACTGTAGTAGTATGTTTCGGTTGCGCAAAAGAGCATGACTGTCTGTTTCTCCCAACGGTTAAAAATGAACAAGACCACTAAGAGCGAATTACAGTGTTCAAACATCCGGAAGTGCTCATCTACCATCGGACCCTTTCATTAATTATCTGGTATGGTTGCTCCAAATGAGATATTTTGTTGTATTTATGCCAATTTACCGATAACCTTAACGATATTTGTAACAGATAAACTTTTTTTATCCCCGCAGAGCCTTGTGGAATTATAGCAGTAGTAGTAAAGTAGTAGTAATAGTAGTAGCAGTAGTAGTAGTTGTTGTTGTTTTTGTTTTTGTTGTTTTTGTTGCTGTTGTTGTTGTTGTTGTTGTATGGTTTCGAATGCCGCTGAATATATACATAAATATGAATCCGTTTCGTGGTAGGGTCCTGGCGATGCAGCTGACCGACATGTTTCGTGGCGGGAATATANATTTTATTTGTCCCCCCCACCCTTTTCAAGCTCATGCTTTTCTCGTCCCATAGGTTCGTGTTGTGCTTAGGGTAGCAGGCAGACTTGATGGTCTTGGGTGTGGATTTACCTCTTATTCGCGCATGGACACAAAACGCATGCATTGGTGACGAGTCCAAAACAGGACGAAACAGCTATCTATTGCGCTTTTTGTCGCAAATATTTCCATCGCATCTGAACACAAACATAACGGTTATTCAAAATTGCATCTGTTTTTATAAACAATTATTCGACTTCGGCTTTTTCCGGGGAAATCTGTACTCTCTCTCCCAATATCTCTCGTACGTAAAGCACGAGACTAACCACGTTGGAGGCAGTATACACATTTCGTCACGAGAACTAGTTTTTGTGTTCTGCAGAAATCCGCATCTACGGGGTTCCATACGATCGTAACAAAACTCTACTTTATTTGAACCAGGTGTGACAAATCAGTTTGGGGAACAAAAAATCGACTTCTCTTTAGAACCCGAAGCTGAAGTTACAAAATAATCTTAGTTGTGGGGGGGGGCAATTTTCAGTGAACGTATTTCAAAAAGCGATGAACCCGAAACTACAGTAAATCGAGTTTGAAATAAACGAGTCTATAGCCTATGTCGATCGATAGGGTTCCGGTAGTTTCATTTCGTATCCTCTGTTTCAATTTTCTGGATTTGTTCGTCTTGCACATGAACGTTCAACTTATTTTATCAAAATGCAATCTCAATGGGTAATTTATTTGTACTTTGACCATTGATCCAACGAGAGACTAACTCCATGTCACATTTGTATCGATCCAAGCTAAATGTTGTTCCTTGATCGTTCCATTTTCCATTAAATGTTTTATGAATAAACTTATTGCAAACTCCAGGTCACACAATGGCTAACAATTTTCTGAGGCATTCTAATCATTGGAACAATTATTCTGGCAAGAAGAACTTCAAACCTTAACTAGTATTAATATTAGAAAAAAACATAGATCGATAAACATTTGCAAAGATTCACGCATGGATGCTGTCGACAGTCTTCTCACCTCGAACGCTCCATCGAGTTTACCTCGAGGTCACGCCGACAGCACTTCTCCGCTCACCCACTCCCCGCTTGCATTGACCTTTGAACGCCATAAACCAGTATGGGAACTTTCTGCCCTGGAAAAAACAATGCTCCACAAATTTATCATTTATCACCGAATGGTTTGATAACAAGAAATGGAATGGGACAAAACTGTTCTACCGAAATTTTTTTCCCTTTTTTACACCACTTTTCTGGGATCAACTCTTTGACAAGGCCACGCATCACTGGATTGGAACAATGAACACGCGAGTGAGCTAAACGCTCAGTACAGGATTGCACAAAAAGAGAGATCGGGGGAGAGCAGACAATGAAGGAACTTATTTTGACCCGATTTGTTTTAATTAAACAAGTGAGATGGATTGTATTACACAGTGTTATTCTCGGCAAGCACTGATGCTCAAAATTCTGTTGGAAACGAACATTTGTTTACTAACTGGATAGATAAAATTGCATATTACAAAGTTGAAACAAAGTTCACTGGGGACTTTCACTTTGTTTGACGTTTAAATTGAAAAACAGGGCACAAAAGTGAAATCGTCGTGTATATAACAAAAGAAGCATGAACCAGAATGTTAGGAAGCACTGGACAGCTTTCTCGACTTGGTTGGGTCTCATCAGCAATGTGAATCCATTGACCCAACCGGGGATCGAACCTGGGACCCCACAAATAGCACGCAAGCATGCTACCCATTAGGCTACCAGGCAGCTGATCAGACCGTTTTATACTCGCATGGAACAAGTAGTCAAATTGTAAATGTTTCCAACCGAGTCATAACTCAGGGGCTACTGCTGAGTTGAGCAAGGTCTGTACCCTGAAACGAGCCCGCAAAGATGGGTTATGCTGTATCATGCAAATTGCAAATGAAAAGCGGTCTAATCAGCGACTCGGTAGCGGAGTGGGTAGTATGCTTGCGGCCTGCCTGTGAGGTCCCGGGTTTGATCCCCGGTTGGGTCGATAGATTCGCACTGATGGGGAGTGAGACCCAACCAGGTCGAAACAGCTGTCCCCGTGCTTCCTGCCCTTTCAGTTCATCGCTTCATATGCTATATACACGATGAATTCACCTTTGAAATTGAATAAAATCCTCCATTACTACTCACATGAAATAGGGTACAAACGAATTTCGGTAGAAACGTGATGACATTTGTGGGAAATTAGAACAAGTGAAGGGATGGAAATGAAAAGGTGTCCGTTTTGTGTATTGTGGGTGGTTAGAAACTGTGGGAATCCGAGCATTGCACAACTAAGTTCCAAACGAAAGTGAAGCTAAAACTTAGATTGTGGTTCAATTAATCCAGGTGATATAAGTGGAGAACAAACATGATTAGAAATGAGGAAAACACGCGGATACACAAAAAGGAAGAAATAGCTGACTGGGGAGAGGGCGCGGGGAGTGGGGGATCGGAACTGCTTGGGTCTTCGAATTTGGACGGATAGGCACCGCAGTTTACCAATTCATTTGTGCATCGCGGGGGTTGACCAATTAATATTGTTATAACTGCCCAAAATATCTGACAAAGTTCAAGCTACATAAATATTGTCTAAGATATCAGTGGGGAGGATGGGGGCCTGTCGGGAATGAAGAGCTTGAAGGATCATATAAACGAGCACAACATTTACTGAGATTTAAAAAGAAAGTCCCGATGATACAGTTATTGACGAAATTCGAGCAATAATCTGATTTTCATCACATTTGTTCCTCTCAGTGCTTCCTTGTTTTTTCAGCCTCATTCACGGGAATGAATATGATATTGCCCCACATCAGACGCAACATATCTGATATAGGACCGACTTATGTCTTTGCTTCTATTAGTCACATGCCATTCAAATGTACGACTTCGTGACTGTGATGATGGTTGCTAGTGCACGAGTTGTAAACTAACAAATTGAAAGCAGAAAACGTAGCTAGAATTTATTTATTAAAATGACTCATAGACTGCATACAGATATTGTACTCTCATCTCGTCCTTGTTCCATTTGCCTGTTTTCATTTTTGAGCACTGGAGGTAGTCGCTTTAGCATGGAGTCCATCAGAATTTGCCAATTTTCCCTAGTACACCCCACACCATAACCACTGACGACCAATGTCAAGGCAGCTAACTTATCCCTGTTTCTAATACAGGAAAAAATTTTCGATTAAATTAAAATCCCAGCTGCTGCGTGGTAAATGAATAAATTTCACATTGAACTTGACCCCTCCAGAGACTGCATAACTGTGAAAAAAATAATATTTAATTAGGTCTAACCGTCTTCTACTACTAACATCAAACGAGAAGGCATAACAAGTTGTATGCTTTTTGCAATATATTTTCATTTATTTTGGCATTAGGGATATTGTGTGAGTAATTTGTAGCCAAATAATTTGTCATTTTATTTAAGCTGGAATACTTTCATTAATTTGCTTATTTAATGCGCATTGGATGAAAAGAGATAATCAATTTAGAATACGTCTGCTTAACTTAATAAACACTCTCATGGAACAGGAATTATTTATTAAAAAGAATGAAGTACCATGCTGCTTTGCTTCAAATATTTTTGAAATCTCAGCTCTAACTTTCAAACTGCTACAAATTATATCGCAACCCTCAAGGCCATACTAATTCAAACGGTGATAGGAGAAAACTAAGAACATAGAAGTGAGAGATAAAATCAAGAATAAATAAACTGTACTCATAGCCATTATTATACATTCATGATATTGGAGACTGAAATGTATTTCCAAAATGACAGTGATGTCGCCCAACACCTGTGAAGGCGGAGAGCAGAATTAGAGAAGGATTATTGTGGAAGGAGCTAAGGTCAGCGGAAGAAGTAATGGACTGACATGGTAAAATATCATTTGCTATTTTCAAAACACATGCAAGACAAATACGAAAAATAGCGCAGGGTAGTGTAGGTTGAGTAAAGCTCCCTGAAACACTCCAGACTTGTTGACTATCGATTTAAACGAAGCCTTCCTATTTCTAATGGTTTTCAGTCAATCAGTTAAGTGATCAAATCACCAAGATATCAATTATTTGGAGAGTTCAAAGGAAAAACAAATTAAATTAATTCAAGGAATGAGTTATAAAATGAATAGGTGGGGGGGAGACTGTGTTCAAAGTTAATCTTATGGGGTCTTGCAGATAGACAGTAATCGATCATCGGTATTGTTCATAGGTTACTGAAGACGTCTTATGGTCACCTTTTCAATCAACGAAAATGTTTTCAAAGGAAAGAATAGCTGGATACTTTTGGAATCGGGATGTTTATGCAAGCCTATGACAATCTGGGACGGTAGAAATGCAAACTGGAATCATTTAGAGCTGAAGTGATTGAACTTCCTAGGTAAGTATTTAGCTTCAAACTGGAAAAGAGCACCAGAGGTGAACCATTGGGTCCAGGAGCAATGGAAGAATTACAACCATTTAAACGTTTTATTACAGTGGAACGATTCCACGTTTCAAATACTATGTGGTGAGCAACGGGGAAGAAAGCCCGACAATTGGCGTTCGAATTTGGCATTGAGAGCATCATCATCGACATCATCCACCTCCGACCTACTACTTTCTTCCTTCGGCACAGGAGCCTCATACCTTGCCACAGATGTTTACTGTTTTCAATACTTCGGTAATAATTCCTGAATCTAATCTATTTTTTATTGTCTTCTTACTTCCTATTTATTTATTACATATACAAACAACTTTCAGGAACGGGGTTGCGGCCATACACAGGCTGCCTGGGGAAATACAGAAATAGGGAAGAGCGGCGGTGATGAGGCGGTTGGAACCCGGGACCTTCAGGTCACAATTTGGTGACATAACCACCACTTGGCCACCGCCCCGTTATCACATTGGACAAGCCGGGATCAGTGCCTGACAGCTGGAGCAATACGGGACCTGAATAAACTTTCTTTTTATCCCCACGGGAATCTTGGTAGGGGGATACAGAGTTTTTCATCAAGTCACAATCAATTATATATGGCATTTATTAGTTGCATGAAAAAGGGGAATATATGTGAATAGTTATCAAATAAGAGGGAAAGAAAAGAAACCAAACCTTTCTGAGAGATTTACTGGGAACAGAAATTGTTGTACGGTAGCGAAATTTGTTGTGAACAGGTTTAGTAATAAGCGATTTACGCGCTCGATGTGAATGAACTATGGGATCCAGTTGAGAGTAAACAATGGTCGCCGATGAAATTTGGTGCTTCTAGTGCAGAGTGGAAAAAGAGCGGCTGCTCCAGATGATAGAAACGGATGTGTACTAGTAAGGGTAAATTCCGTTATAGTTCCGTGCAAGTTAATAACTAACAGCAAAGCAATGAATTGAGCGACACCGCACGGTTTGCCATTCCATATCTTTATCAATTGGTACTGAAAGATAATCCAGGACCGGCCACACCGGAAACTGTGACACAGTTTAGAACAACATCACCAATCTTGTCATCTGTCCTCTGCTCCCATATTCGGTCGGTGAACTTGAAAACCATTCATCGAAACTCTATAATGTGTATTCAAATTCGAGGGAAATGTTTGTGATGGCCGACAAGCTTTAACCTTGTGTTTTCGAGAAACCGATTAAATTGACTTGACAAAGGCCTTCCAAGAAGGTCGAAACGTTGTCACCGAAATCTTGTGTTTTGGTATTCACGTTGTGGCTAAAACAAACCTGATTCTATTATCCTTTTTAAGAGTTTATTAACAGTGAGAAAGAATAAATACCCAGAAGATATTTGAATGAGATTTGCGACAACAGCAAAAAAAAGACATCACACAGAATATGGAAAACTATTTTCCTCTATTATTCTCCATTAGATGTAAAAACTCTTCAAAGTGCACTCATTCAGCCTAATGATAAAGTCGAAAAGAGATACAATAGGTTTTGGTGTCGAAAGTGAGATAGAAGAGAAATGAAGTATAAAAACATCGAGTGTGGGGAAGTAATAATATATCAATATTGGACTTGGGTCCGGAATCCAAATGTGTTGAGCTATGACGGAAAACCTAGTGTGTATGGTAGATAATACATGATTTACAATAAACCGAACCGTACATGAAGTTATCGATTTCAAAGGCTTCTCCTCTGTAAAACTGATTTTACAAAAGGTCGTTCATGAATCATTCTGATGGTATCATACTTCTTTTTAATATTTTTTTATTATAATTACTGTTATTATTATTATTATTATTATTATTATTATTATTTGGTTTAACTGTTTGCTTTTCTGACGATTGCTGCCCATGAGCGTCGTTCAGCTACAAGTTTGTTGGAGCAACTATGAGCCTGGCTTCGGAGACCAAACACGTCATTCAGAATGAGATGCTGCTTATCCTCTTTGGTTATAGTGTTTTAAATCTTCAAACTGTCCTCAAAACAATGGTGAAATTCAAACACTTCGTTTATTACAACGCTGTTCTCCACAGCTCTGTGACATCAGGCACCGGTGAAGCTTTTTCAACAGGATGAAAAGCATTTCGTTCACATATCAGTTTCAGTTTCACTTGGCACAACCATTCATCATGCACTTTCATGCTCCAGTTTTAGTTGTACATTTGGATACACATCAGAAAGACAGGAGCGATTGAAAGTAGCAACAAAGAGAAAATTTACAATTTCTGTGGAATCATGTTGCAGAGAAATTGAGAAGATGTGCCACCGTCACTGTTTACAGATCCCAGCCGTATCACTCAGTGTCTGTAACCATGGGGTACGATTATCCAGGGAATGTTCGCGGGACCTACATATGTGACCCAGACTCCTGATTAGGGTTTGCATACCCTCATACCAGGTCTTAGTTTGACCACCCTTGACTTTTTTCCAGCCACTATCTACTTCGGCGAACATCTCTCGCAATGGCAACCTATTTACCTCATTTACGCCTATTTTCCTAGGGCCCGTATTCCTAATTAGATGGAAAAGATAGCGACTATTACCAATAGCCGCAGCTTTCTCCATCTCTCTAGACCTTCCTATCCACCACTTCTCGCGGTCACTTCTCATACTCTTGATGAGCTGGAGTTTAAGAGATTTGCACGCTGTCATATGTAGCATCGGGAAGAAGGATTCTACGGGCTTCCAGGTCGATGAACTTGCGGCAGGGTCTAACGTTATTTTTCTCGATATTTACGAAGCTTCCTTGATTTGCTTCCCATGTTCATTCAGCTCCTTGGTTGGTGATTGAGCTGATAGGCGGTCAGAGAGTTCCGCTTCGAAACCCGATTTGCAGCAATCGCTGACGTTGTATCGTGAGTATCCGTTGTCGGTGGCTGTGTTGCAGTTGTTTGCCAGACGTAAAGAGAATTCAGCTCGTAGCAAAGCGTGATTCGTATCTACAGGTGTGGACCAGTAAGAACGGCAGTCTTGAATCGACCCTCTGCAGCGGTAACTGATGGCGATGTGGTCGATCTGGCTCCAGATCTGTGAAGAGATTGGAGGTTTCCAAACAAGGTGTTGTTTCATCTGCGAAAAGTTCGTATTTGACAGGAACATCCGTGCTCCGCGCAGATTTGAAGTAGGCGATTTCGGTTGTCGGTCCAGTTAGCTAGGATTGTATGCAAGAAGCTTTTCTGATTCGTTCAGGGATCCCGACTGAGCGTCGTTGTCTCCGACGACCACTACGATGTCCGTTGATTGAACACTGGAGTAATTGAGAAAGGTACTTGTAGAATTCATCCTTGATTTCAGGTGTACTGCAATCGGTCGGTTCAAACACTGATATGATGAATAAGTATCAATGCTTCATTCTTTAGCTGTTAGCTCGTCCTGAACCGTTGAGATGTATGTACGTACGACGGCGGAATTTCCCATTGGATAACAGATAGTACCAACCAGGATATACTGCAGACACTTATGCTCAAACCTCACGGATATTTGGAGTGCTTAGACTCTCTGATTGATGACATCGGTCAGACGTAGTTTAGGGCAAGAATTGAAATTTGGCAGACATGTACCTTATAGGAGAGGCTAATTTCGTTGAATTTTCAAAGCATTTGATGCAATTCTGTTAAAATTACCCTAGAGACATAAACGCGTAAAAGGATTCCGTTTTTTGCTTGGCAGTTGTGTCGTATGATTTTGCTGATTTGCTTGGAATTTAATTGATTTACACACCTGAAAGAGAATGCGACTAGGACTATGATTATGGACTGTTGTAAAACTGAACTGAACCCCCCGCTCGCTCGCTCGCTCGCTCGTTCGCTCGCATGTCATTACTTGGGCTGTGAACATTGAAATTGGCATGCCAATTTATGCACCATATAGGTTGGGATTTGGGTTAGTCGGTAAACTGCAATTGAGTTGATCTGGGACGAGAAAAAAAGGGAATACCCGCATCTAACGAGCAGCTATGCTATGGCTCAAGTTTGCTTACGAATGAGCCCCACCGGTGCCTTTCGAACGGCTGGATGCGCTACGATTTCTCTCGTCTCACTGATGTGCAATTTTCACAATTTTCACACGAATTTTTATGCACAAAAGACATCCGGCATTAGTTACATTGTGTTTTGTTTTTCCTTCAGTCTCAGCAGCCGAAGAGGGGCATAATAGTCACACTGTGGAAAAGGCAAATTACCGTAGTATTCGGAATAGGAATCGCAATCACATAGATCGAACGCGGACTCTGACTGAAAACCCACCGAATTACGCCAAACAAGACCAGCTGTGGATGCCGTTAGTTCTATTCAAAAAATCATGTAAATATATATCACAAGCATCAAACAGTCCTTAGTCGATTCTTCAATGTCCAATCTACAACAATATGGGTTATTGGTTTACCTTCTTGTATTCAGCCAATCCGGTTGGTGCCAATTGAGACCACAGGATTGGTCGCTAAATCCGTTTCTTGATTGGTGTCCTGGAAGCTGTACCGTGGTGCGTGCGTACTCGTAACACGATCACCACAAATTTCCTCCCTCGAGAGTGTCTTGTCAATTTGACTTGTTTTGCATCGTAATCTCCTTAGTGTTGCACTGGTTGAGGCTTCCGATTCTGCCAGTTGTATTGTATCTCCTTGTTCAACATCATGAGATTTTGGAACCGTAGCATCAGGTTCAGGCGGTTCGGAATTACTAGGTTTATTCACTTCGTCACGGGGTTCTGATGCACCGACAGTTCGTTTGTCTCTGAAATGTGCCTGGTCGATGTACCTTCAGTGGGCAGATGCATCTGTCAAGTGGGTTATCTCCACCATTGTCTGACCCAAGTTTCCAGTGATGAGGCCACGAACCGGTAGCAGATCGTTGCCCCTGAATTGTGTCACATCAGAAGAATTCATACGTCTCAGTGAATACCTCAGGTACCGTGACTTAGATAGTTTGTATGTCGATTGTGAAACGTTCAGTAGCCGCGGTGCGATTCGAACCCATGCATGGACGCCACCTACGCTTCTGCACAGTGCACGCTCTACCAGTTGAGCTACGAGGCCACATCGATGGCACTGATCTTTTCACATTCGCATTACCCGTTATACTTACAGAGGCATATGGCATCCGTCAGTCAGCATGTAAGCTGACTGCCCCCACAGGTTTTCCTCAGAATTCACCGGAGTCCACTGATTGAGCTTACATGCTAACTGATGGTTGCCGTGTGCCTCTGTAAGTTAAATGGGTAATTTAAATGTGAAAAGATCAGTTTACTATCGGTGTGGCTTTGTAGCTCAGCTGATAGATCGTGCGCTGTACGATAGCGTAGATGGCGTTCATGCGTGGGTTCAAATCCCACCGAGGCTGCTGAACTTTTTACAATCGACATACAAACCTCGAATCTACCGAGCAACCATTTAAACAATTAGACAGCTTTGCCGAACTTTTCTTGGTAGTCGCTTGTGTCGTGATTGGATATTGCAATAGGAAATTTTCTAGAAACCTCTCCAAGTCCGTAATTGATTTCAGATTCGCGGATTCCACAGGACTCTCGGCTTGAAAATAAGAATGGAGAGGTCTGGGGGTCTGTACGTAAATGTCGACAGTCAATGCTTTCGAGCCAAACGTTCATTTCCGTGGCACTAAACCATTGGTGCCTGTCGAACAGATGCGCTACAATTTCTTGTCTCACTATTGCTGTGCAATTATTTCATTTTCTCCTAATTTTGCACACGAATTTCATGAACAAAGGATTATTTTTTACGCCTTAGTAAACCTTTGCACTGTTTTCTTTTTTCCTTCAGTCTCAACTGCCAAAGATAGGTCAATTAGGCACATGCTGTAGAAACGGCAA
The DNA here is from genome assembly GCA_900618425.1 of Echinostoma caproni. Lineage (NCBI taxonomy): Eukaryota > Metazoa > Platyhelminthes > Trematoda > Plagiorchiida > Echinostomatidae > Echinostoma > Echinostoma caproni. Next base: position 15,301 of record UZAN01041633.1, read on the forward strand.
AGTGTCCGCAGTCGTACGACTCCCAAACTGATGACCGTTGCCTCCATGATCATTAAAAACACGCGATAACCTTGTTTGGAATAAACATGGCCGGATTGAGTAACCTTTTAAATTCTCCTACTCATTCCAACAGTTGTATGTTTTGCTTACAAGACTTGTGATTAAACGTTAAAACGTTTCACGATTCGCTTATGTGTATGTGTCCAGAAGGTTACATTTACCCCATAGAGAAGAGGGAAGTCGTTGTGGGCAGAGCGGCACTGCTGTTCTAGATTTCATTACTTTATCTTGGCATGGGAAGATCAAGGCTTTGTTCAAATATTCTTGTAAAGTAATCAACTGTTGGCCTGTATTTTCTTTCTCTTCGCTCTACGGTTACCTGGAATTTGTAGATGGGTGAAGTTTGTCCTTCAGCCAATATTGAATTATTCCCGGACTCGTTCATTCCCTTCATGATGATAATAACAAGGTATTTTTACTTCCTTTTATATTCATTGAATATACAAATGTACAACGATCAACTTGTACAAAGAGGCCTGCGTCCAAACTTTGGCTGTCAGGGAAATACAGAAGTACAGAAGACGGGCGGCGGTGGTGCGGTTCGAAATCGGGACTTCCGGGTCACAATTCGGTGACATAACCACTTGGCCAACACCGCCCGTCTGTTAACATCTGTTGACGGAGTCCTCGTTGATTATTGCTGGCAATTTTAATTTTACTCATTCTAATTCACTTATGATGTAAATTAACTCTGAAGAAGCGAAAGTGTCACTCCTCTCCACATAAGAAAATGTCGTTCGGAACGGGATAATCCCGGACCATCTCGATCGCTTTGTTTGAAGCCACCGAAATGCAGTTATGGCTACTGTCTTCTTCTATTTAACTTATACTGAAATTTCGCTCCTCTCTGGCTTCTCGTTCATTCATTCAATTGAACCGGATTAGGATTACCACGGAGATCTTTCGCCGCATAACACTGTTCCTCCCACCCCGGATCGGTCGCTGCATCCCAAAGTACGATTAAATTCACCACTTCCCGGATTTCTGTGAATCCATTTACTCACATAAAACACCCTGTTGTCTACGTGAGACTCTGTTTCTGTTCTCTCTCTCACACACCACCTACGAAGATTGAAGGGTGCTGGATTTGAATCATACAATCCTGGTTCGTTATGCCTACACGGCAATGTGTGTTTGCTGGACAACTCAGTGAAGGCGACAAACATGAATTGGCGATTCGGTTCTGCCCTGGCTTGAGTTGGTTGACACAGTGGTAACATACACCCACACACACACACACACCTTGAATGCGATGGGTCTGGAGTTCAAATCTCGAACTGATGAGTGATTCGGCTATGGAGCTCTGACTTGCACCTGGCTCATTCAGCGTTCTCAACACGTTGTGATCGATAGACGATCGCACATTCTGAACTCAAGTGACACTGTCTTGAATTACTGGCATGAGTGTGTCCTCCTCGTAAGGATTATCCAATCAGTGAACAGTGTCATGTTCGCGTTACAATAAGTGAAATGCTATCAGCTAAGTGCGACATTGCATTTTGGCTGGTCAATGGCCGTCCCAAACATCGGTCAACGACCAAGTGAACAGGTATCAGGAACTGCGACATATCGAAGGGGGGGGGGGGGGGCNGGTTTTCCAAAATGTGGAAAATGCTACTTCCCAGGGGTGTGACATAGCAGGAAATGGACTGTGTATGCTCCATGCACCCCGAAAGGTGAATATTCAGCAGTGCATTCAAGTACACTAAATGACTGTCGCCTCCAAAACTTGCACAATACTTTCCTTCTTTCAATCAGAGTTGTTTTGATGAAGTCACGGAGCAAATACTGTGAACATGTATAATTTTTCTTTCTCATTGCTTCTTTGTTCTTCAGTACACATGGGTACTGCAGTGTGTTTGGATTGTTCCGAACAAGATCTTTGCACAGTATCTTTTGTGTCTGTTTGGGTGATTACTTTGGAAGTTTACGATTTATTCCATATTCGTTAGCTTGCGGTAAATCGCTATCTCCAACATCCGGATGTCTTTCCGATGATTAAGAGGGCCAAAAATACCATTTGTTTAATCTTGTTCGTCTCCATTGTGAACTTGATGCCATTGAATGTGTTATCGATGATATTGTGTGTTCTTTCTAGTTCCGACTTCTTCAAAATGACGACTGTGTCATCAACGTATCGAAGCCTAAGTTTTGGCCCCATTGACATACTTCTTCTCTCACCCTCATCGTTCTCGTGGCAATGTAACGACAAACCGAGTAGAGCACAATGAGAGTCAAAGGTCAAATAGAACCGGCGGACAGGAAGACATATATAAACGAAAGAGGACAAGCAGAACACTGCCACTTCAAAAGTACAATCCATGTCAACTGGGCTGGGGGATAAAACTTTTGCAACGAAATTGACAGGCTCAGCAAACAGACCGAATGGAATTCAGTTTATCCGAGCCACAAGAACCGATTGTCGATAATTTATCAACTTTTAGGGTTCACTAAAAAAAATATTTGATCGCCTTTCACGTCTTGCGACCTGGAAATTGAGTCCACGAACGAACACCTCCTCGTTATCCTTACGTATCTTCTCGTTTTTCTCAATCACCAACGCTTTTGGGTTTTCGACTCGCGTTGGTGAGAATTGATGAAACACTGTTGAAAGTTTCCCTCGTTCAAAACTTCGAAAGCCTCAGTATAGTCCGGGGTGGGTATCTAGGGCTGCGGCTGGTCACCCTTCCGTTGCACCCCGCGAAATGCTCCTATACGACCAAGCGCCTCGAATGGCCTCTGGTGACGAAGCCACACTCACTGCCTTCTCGTGTTGGCGGAGGTGTTTTCCCACAAAAGTAAGAGGATAAAAAGTCGACATCTGGGGCTATAACCGGGTTGGTGGATCACTAGTAGTTCACCTAGGGAAGTTGGCCAAAAACCTTGATTCAAAACCAACCATGAGGAGGTGTACGTACCACACGCATCCTCTCTGTTGTGGCAGCGGTTACTGGTTCGGTTGCGGATGGAGGTGCATGGGGCACCTTGGGCGTTTGATCCCGTC